>JAZHYW010012304.1:0-37099 GCA_037355805.1 Ixodes ricinus
AGTGCCGGCACTTGGCGTCGCGGCGTGAAAGTCCAGGTTCAAATCGCGCCAGAAACTCTATTTTTTTTCTGCTTGTAATTGACTGCATTCTCACTAAGAATGTCACAAAAGGCCGTATGAGCTTTATAAAATTATTGGGCGGGTACTTCTGACTCACCAGTTCGTTGTTCTTGACCTCGGAAGAGCGCATAAATGTCTCTGGCTTTCTTTACCAACTTCCGCCATGCCTCCTCGCGGCTGCCGTGCACTCCGCGGAAAGCTTATGTCGTTGACAATATCTTCCCATGCCTGTCTCTTCGTTCGCCAGGTAACTGTGCTGCTGAATTTCTCTAGAATTTGTTGTTTTCGTTCTCTAATTGCTCTAATTAATTCCATTTGTTGATCCAAAGTCATTTTAGGTGTTTGCGTTCGAGAGATGGTTTGCGATGTCGACGCCTGACTCATTTTTGCATTCGGTTGTGATCGTCTGCTATCCATACTAAAATTCAACACGTAATGTGTTAATATTACAAAACGATTGCCACAGCGAGATGTAAAGAGTAAAAATATAACTTTTATCACATTCCATGCAAGTAAAAGTATAATATCTTTTATTTCGGTTTTACGAATGTCTCAGACGTTTGACTTGTTGCCGTGCCTGTAGGATTTCGCTCAATCAATGCATCCACGGCTGCTATTTTTATCGTGTGTGTTTATTTCGTAGAATCTTTTTTTATTAATTGACACGACTGCAGTGTGCATTAGTACTAAATAGGCGCCTCCTGTTATTGAAAAGAGTCGTAGCAAGAGCGTTGTATATTTCAAAACACATAAAATGGTAGTTGCTGGGAAAGGATGCTTGTTTCGGCCCCGTTTGTGTGAAAGTCATAACGATGCTGCAATCTTGGTGTCCTTTTCATGAACATTATGAAACGTTCTTATTTGCGCGTTAACTTGACTTGATCTTGGTTTCCTTTTAATGAACATTATGAAACGATTGTAGAAGCGCGTTAACTTGGCTTACCGTAACCTTTTTTTCCCGGTTTGTCAGCCGAACAAGTGGGGCAAACAGTAAAAATCGTGCAAGGCGCAGCAGTCCTAGTGGATGATTAGTAAAAAAACGATCACACTTAAAAAACAAAACACACTCGCAGAATAAAAAAATAGTTTCCGCCGAGATTTGAACCCTGAACTTTCACGCCGCGACGGCAAGTCCCGGCGCTCAAACCGCTCGACTGCTGCAGACGCTGTTCGGACCGGCGCTGGCACAGATATATAAATACACAACCACAGCTTTCGTTTCCAGTGAGTTTTTCTTTATTTTGGCTTATATTTACCTTCCCTGGCCGTAACTTTACCTGCCGCTCCTAAAGTATGATGGGGCGGTTAATTGGACTTCAGTTGAAAGCCTCTGCAGTCAGTTTCTGCGAGCGAAATTCGACTTTTGTACTCGAAGCGGCACGGACTTCTCTGCCATTAGGGCAAGGACGCTAGGTACTTCCTTGTCCCCATGGAGCTATTCACGTGACATAAAAATCCCTCTTGGCCGCAGCCGCAGCCGCGGCCGCAAGGTGAGCAAACCGGCCCTGGGTGGTGTTCGGTTGCTTCCCGTGCGTAGCGGCTGAGAGGCCCCGACAGATTGATGGTGTTACCCAGCTCCAGAATGTGGCCCAGTCTTGGTAGACGGCTGCCACCCTCAGGCATAGTCTTCTGAACATGAGCGGTGAAACTTAGAGGACACCGGTTGACGCGGTGCTTCTGAACGCCGCCGGGGGACCAGACCGTGTAGAAGCTTGGTCGTAGCTCTTCACCCTCGTCGTGTATTATTAAAACAAATATCCCATCCTCGTCGCCAAAAATGTTATATTCTGCGCCGACGCGGCGGTGCTCTAAAGCCTGGCTACATTGGACGCAAGCGCCGGTGACTCACGTTCGACGTAGCCGGGAAACTACATGCCCCGAGCGGACCTGGACGGTCGCCGGAGCGGAAGAAAGGACAACCAACGGATTCAGGAGCGGGGCGAACACTGGCCGATGAGGCCGCAGATCACGCGCGGCTCATGCCGTCGCGTGCTGTCCCTTTATTCTTTTGCATGGATGCACGAGATGGCTACTTTAAAAAGGAGATGTCAAGTAGCGCCATCTCGTGCAAATCAAAATACTACATCAGCGATGTCCTTTCAACCATGATGAGTTACCGGAGTCTCGCCCGCTTTTTCCGATTTCTTCGTGGCCACATTTGTTATGTAAATTTAATTGCGTTGAAGGCAATTTACATATTTACAGGTCAGGTTAGTCGGGACAATTATAGCAGACAGCAGTTCGATCAAGGTCGAGCTGCGCGAGCAATCTCGAAGGGTTCGCCGCTCGTCGTCTTCTTCCCTGCGACATGACGGCACGCTTGTAGTTGCGCCTAGCAGGCGCATACACTGGTAACGCAGTTTTTACACGTGTCCGTGTATGTCGATCAAACCTACTTGGACAGCTACCGCCATCTATAAGCGACGGCGGCAAGCACACAACCAGTATGGTTTCCGCCGTCACTCGTAGATAGCGGCAGCCTTTCTAGCTATAATAGAAGAATGGATAGTTGGGCGCGTTGGTGGGAATTAATCGTAGGAAACAGCGCGAAAAACAACGACGAAGAAGACGCACACATGAGTGTATCGAGTACAGCTCCGCTGCAACGTTACTCCGCTGGTCTTCCTTCTTCACGAAAGTGGAAAGGCGGAACGTTTTTTTTATTTCTTTTATTTTTGAACAACTGTGTGACTGATTTTTATAACAATTTGTAAATGTAACGAGTAACGAAATACTCACAAAAGTAACGAGTTACTTTTGTGAGTATTTAGTACCATACTCAGTTACTCGTTAGCCTGGTATTTTTTTTAGTATCTTGTACAAGTCTGCAAAAGATGACATATTTTGGGTATTTCTTTTTCTTCTTTTAACGAGCCAATTGGGCCAATGAACTACAGAACTGGCAGTAATATCAACTTTTTTTTCGTTGTGTAGTAATTTATTTTGCGAGTCAGGTAACTTAGTAATGTGCTTACTGTAGTGCGGTAATGAAAACATGCCTTTTTTATAGCAGAAGCAGTAGTCGACATGAAAGCAGACAAACAGGACCACTCGAAAAACATAAGGGGGCAAAGAAAAAATAACTGGCGGGGTCCGATGGAACAAAATAGCAAGACCAAGTTCAGTTGCACAAACTTAGACCAAACTAATTATTTTTAATCACGTCTTATTTATTTATTTACATAACATCTCAACAGAGAGCTGCAGGAATAGCGCTTCTGACTGTGGAATTAAAAAAAAAACAATACTATTATAGGCCTAACCTTAATTTTGTCTTCAAATTAATAACACTGCCCAGGTGGCGCAAGCCGTCGCCCGATTAAAACGGTTCAACGGTGTCCATCCATCCATTCACATTTGCATGCACAGAACTGCTCTGGTAAAGACGGGCTTTTGCGTATGTTCAATGTCCTCAGCAGCCGTCTAAATGTCCCTGTCGAAGTCGGGGGCCATCTGGCAGAAGGCGCTCAAGTCCTGGCCGCTCTCCTCGGCCCTCTTGTAGTCGTCGATCCAGGACACGAAGTGGGACAGCTTGGTGTAGCGCATGGCCCTGTGCTGCCAGCTCCGGCACATCTTGGGGCCGGCAGCCACGAGCCCTCGAGCACCCAGGCGCCGCTGTCGTCCTTCCGCACCAGCGGGCCCCCGCTGTCGCGCTGTAAAGGCAGAAAGGCCACAGTCGGCCTCGAGTCACCAGAAACTACGCCCGATTTTCTTGTGGGCGCCGCCACGCTCTGGGCAGGGTTCCCGAGAGCGCCACCGTCGGCTGATCATCAGCGCCACCGTGCCCAAATGAGGCAACACTGGGACGGCTAAAATCGGCAGCGGCGCCGGCATACCCTTGCGTTATGACGAACTCTGAGCGTTGTGTTGTCGCGCGCTACACTACCGACTGTTTTAAGAATCTATCAAACGTTAAATATATAAATGTGCATGAGTGTGTGGTTGTGTCGTTCTAGATTAGGGATTTGTAGTAGGTATAATAATAATAATAATAATTTTTATTTGCACAGATTGCGATACCCACTCGGCAGCGCGCAAGGCTAGGCAGAAAGGTTGAGACTCTTACGCAGATGCGCCTGCTAGCCCGCCGCCAAGGGGGGAAAGGGATACGGGAGAGGAAAATAAATACAAACACTCAAAACAAAAAGATACACATACAAAAAAAACGGCTAACAACCCTTTATCTATGTATAGATCACATAAACAAGAAATAAGAAAAGAAACATTGTTTGATAATTCACGGGGGAGCTCCTTGCTGTTCGAGGCTAGGACGGGAGTACTGCGAACAAAGACCTATAGGGCTAAATTTGAAGACGTAGATACAACATGTAACATATGTAAAATGGAGAGTGAAACGATGGAACATCTGATTTTAACGTGCAAGGGGCTTGGTCCGGCCCCTCCTTCTGGGCCAACAGAGGTCGCGGGGGCATTGGGTTTCGGTGGAGATGATGGAGGGGTGGATTATAAGCGAGTGGAGGTGACAAAGAGGAGGTTAGAGAATTGGTGGAGGCAGACGAGGGAAAACTGAGAAAGAATAAAGCAACTAGCACAACTGGGGACAGGGAGGACAGAGGAAAATTGGGACTCCCTCCCGCGTGGCTCCGGCCCAAAGTCTCAACCCTGTCTCCCGGTGGGTCTGGTTGTGGGAGTACCGCCAAATAGGTTGACCAGAGGAAAATTGGCGACTCCCTCGCCAGGGGGCAGAGGCGGGGGTGCGTTTTCTATTTTTCTTATTGCTTTGTTTTGCCCGATCCCCGAAGGTCATCCTGGGGGTTATTTCCACCGGCCCGGTGATGGTTGCATAAATAGAGGGAAAGAAATTGAGGGGAAAGGGGAGTCGGTATAAATATTGCTTAGGCTAGGTGGTGCAAGCTACTGCCCGATACAAAGGGTACAGCCGCTAACATCCATCCATCCAGAGCGCACACACACTCACGCACGCACACACACGCACGCACGCACGCACACACACGCATGAGCGCGCGCGCGGAGTTTACAAAAATTGCTTGCCCGCGGCCTTAAATAAAAACGGCTTAGGCCCTTCCTCAATAGGTAGAGGCAACCCAAAACGGGAGCTAGCAGAACCTGATATTACGGCCAAATATAAGTGAAAGCAAATAGACAATAAAAGTTTTTTTTTGTTTTTACGTTGTTTGCGCGCGTTTCAAGATAACAAAAGCGAAGGCTTCGTCGAGCTTCCTCCTCTACAAACATCACCCTCCGCCTCCTACCGCCGGTGAGGGAGTCACCAATTTTCCTTTGTCAGCGTCACCGGGCCCACTGGGGGACAGGGTTGAGACTTTGGGCAGGAGCCACGCGGGAAGGAGTCCCAATTTTCCTCTGTTCCGCCTGACCCCCAGCTGTGCTCGTTAGTTGTACTTAGCTATATTTTTCCTACATAATTTCCACCAGCACCCCAATATCCTTTTCGTTGCCTCTATACTCTTCTATAATCCACCCTTCCCTCTTCTCAAGAAGTAATGCGGCCACCAGGGCTACTTGGTGGACTTTTGGAAAAAAATCGCTTACTTTTGCAGCCGTTTTTAAGGCTGCCAATCTCTCCGAAACCACCATGTATTTTATTTCTGTAACTCCGTAACCTCCATGTAGATCTCCGTAAACACCATGTAGATCATGTCTGTTGGTAAACCACGGCGAACCGATTCATATCAGTGCAAAAGACGAACTTCACTATTCTAACTTTACTCAAGCTTGGAGCAAATTGCAGAGCTTGAGTGGTACGTTCAAGGCGTATATGTTTTCTGTATACGATGCCTGAATGTTCTTCTCAGGGCCACTCCTTGCAGTACATGTCAACAACTTCGACAACACGCGATCCTGATTGTCTTCTTGAGCGAACGGTTTGGTTAATTTATTTCCGAAGGAGCTTGCGTCGACTTTCGTGGGAGGGGATGGGGGGAGAATTTGCAAAATCCAAAATACATTGCACGCATCTCGAGCCAAGCATGATCGCGGCATCTACGGCAACAGGGTGTTTCCGAGTACTATTTGGGCGTAAAATATTTGTCTAAATAAACCAACGAACTAAGTGAAATAAAACCTTCCTCGCCCGTGTGTTTAGGTGGTGCATTTATGACACTCAAATTTCATGAGCGTAGTTTTCGAGAAATAAATTCAATCCTAAAAAAAGAAACTTGTTTTCTTTCTATCCACATGGGGCAAAACCGTCAAACCCGTCTGGTTGATGCTTCTACACACAGATGGCGCAACATAAAGCCAAAACGTGAAGGCTTCTTTGAGATGAACAGTCGAAAGCAGATTGGCTAGATCCGAGTGTGTGTGGTACCAGCTCACATGAAGGCACTCTAGTACCAGCTAGGAGGAGAAGCGTCAACCAGACAGTGTGTTTTCGTTTTCCTCCCGTGCATAAGAAAAAAAAATAAAAAAGCCCAATAATTTAAGGCTTAATTTTTGTTTTATCAAACCCACAATCATGAAATGTGAGTACGATGAATACACAACCTAAGCACACCTTTGGGAAAAGTTTCATTGCATTCCCTTCATGCGCTCAGGACCACCCGACTCCTCGTAGTTGTGTCGAGCCGAACGCTCAGGTGTGCCGGTAGCCATTGCTCCACTCACGTTGCAGGTGGAGCCGAAGTCGTGCGAAGTGCAGATTTCGTCGTCGTTGTCCACCCAGTACTCCTCCGCACAGCGACTATTGGCCACACTCATCGTCTTGGTCTGCTGGAGCACGTCCGGCATGGAGTCCGGGTCCCCCTCTGAAAAAACAAAAGTTGGCACACGTGACATAGCCTCGGAGGCAGCAGTCGACTGTAGTCCAAAACGTGGAAACTTTGTCCGGGACCCACTGAATGCCCACGTATCGTCTCTGCGCGTCTGTGCCCTCTGGCGCCACCTCTCGCTGCTGGCGTGTGTAGGCCATACACCTGCTCTCTTTGTCCAGCTCGCTTTGCCCCTTCGTTCTCATATCACCGTGGATGGCAACTGACTCGGTGTCCTTCTTACCGATGGTGTTTCCCCAGCCCGTGACGTAGAGCTCAGTCCGGTCCGGCAGTTCGCTATCGGCCTCGGGAAGACACGCGGGCTGGATGAAGTCCGTGAAGTTCACCTTTTGAGCCAGCTTCACGATGGCGATGTCCTTCTGTAAGGCCGGAAAGAAAAACAAAACAAAAACAATCTTGGGTAAGAAATAAAAATTAAAAATGCCGTCTCATGTAACTAATACGCGACTGACGTGACGCAGGTGGTGGAACGGCGCCGCTGCCTGCACGGGGCACGCGTAGGCGCTTCGTCACACGCAACTTGTGGTTTTTGCACACGCGTATGTGCCCGTACCTGGTATGGGCAAATGCGTTTCTAAGCGTTGACCCATAGAGATACCTTCTTTTATGTTAGGGGCTGATCGACGGGACCCCTCTTTCCACTTTAGTAGAGTGAACGCCAGAGAGGAGGCGACCTCCTCTCCACCGTTCGCTCCACTGAAGTGGAAAGAGGTGGGAGGGGCTTCCACTTCGTTCTTGACCTGTCACCGAGGATAGATATTTTCGCCGACTGGCTGCCCCACCCTTGGTCATTCTGTTTGAAAATCAAAAGCTTCTAACGTCGCCGAGTGATTAGGTTAAGATGTTCGCTGAAGTGCCCCGAGTCTTAAAAATACGCGAAAACGATTTCCAAAGTTTGATCGCGCGACTTCTTTGGTAAAGCTCGGCAAAGGCGTATTTGAGATAGTTTAGATCATGTTTCAATCTAACCTGAGCAATCGCCTTGGTGGCGCCTCATGACGACGGAAAACGACAACGGAGGAACGGAATCAGCACCGCCCAGACTACGCGCAAGGCACGTGCACTTTTCTGCACCAACCCCACGAATGGGTCAGCACAATGCGCCGAGAGAAGGAGACGAGAGGGGACATTAGAACGCCGAGGTCTGGTTCGAATGGTTAGTGGGTCGACCTAGCTGTCTTTGTTTCCACTGCACTCGTCGAAGGCGCTCGAATACGAGAGCGAAACGCCTTCGACGAGTGCAGTATGCACCCCATACATCCCCGCACGTGTTCTTTCCGTCACTAACCCGTGAACGAGGGACCGAACTGGTCTCGAAACGTAGGGTTAATAATTCAGTTAGAGTCCCTCTTTTTCGTCTAATGACCATGGGCGTTCGCAGAACTTTTTCCACGGGGGTGCACACTTATTATATGGTTTGTGCGCAGGTGTGCTGCCCATACCTGGTGTGGGCATAGACCTGTAGCTCTCAAGTATTGAGCAGCGCCACCGGTGGGCCAAATAGAATATTTTTAGATCGCGTTTTCGTTGTGCGTCGCGTTGCGTCCTTTGAAACTTTTCATTCGAGCGCGTTGAAGAGATGCTGGTGGGACGCTAGGACGCCGCTTCGTGTAAGCATTAAATGGTCGCGTCTCGTGGACGCTACTGCGCCCCTGGCGGTAAACAACGGGCCTATGGTTCATGGAACGCGTCTCCGACATGGTGTGTTTGCAGCGTCCAAAAAAGTGGTCCATCGATTTCCGCCTGGTGACGTCATACAAGTGTCACGCTGTCGCCGGTCGCAATCCTGGCGGTGTCCCAGCAGCGGTGGTAGATGTGGCAGACGCCTGATCTGCTGCGGGTCGCTCACCAGTGTGACAGGCCACGGAAGCTTCGGCAGTCGGAAGTTGGAGGATGCCGTGACGACAGAGACACTCGCGTTCGCTCGTGCTTTTCACCAGAGTTTGTACGACCAGCCGCCAGGATCGCGACATCCGACAGCATGTCACTCCGGCTTCTATGACGTCATTTGTTGCCACTTTGGAACCACTTTTGATGTATGGGCAGCTTAGGACGCTAAAGTGACACCGGTCGGAGACGCGCACCCTAGTGTGGGCAAACGCGGCTTGTTTGTCGACAGCGTGTTGGTGTATACCTTTTTATCGGGGTGCATACACATGTGCTCCACCGGCATGACGACCTCCGTTGCATCCCTGGACTCCCTGGTGTGCGAGCCCAGGTGGACCCTCGTACCATGTGGCGTGTTAAACCTGCCGTCAAAGAACCGAGTTTCCTTTGAGACAACCGTTCCCATTGACCACCCAGAGCAACATGTCATTCCAAGATTTTGGCCTCCAGTTTTCTTCACTGCATATTCGTGATGTGGTCAGGAAATCCTTTAAAAGGCCTGTCTTGTCTACTTTATCCTAGACCACGCTGGCTGCCAATCGCTAGGGTTTTATCGCAGCGAATTAATGGCAAAGCAAAAACAACTTTTCCAGAGGGAAAAAATAAAAGCAAAATATTAACTAGCTTAAACACTGAACACGACTTGGCACATCCTCTATTTTCCCACTCAAGTCCGATCGATCTGTTCAGACAATCTACTGTAAGTTTTTTCTGTGTGTGTAAAGTAGATATTGCGCTGTTGATTGTCAACATGAGGTTTTGTGGAGGCATCATTGTGTTTGGGGTATAGTAGACCACAATGCTGCCTTCGTAGACAAGAAGGAAAGCGCAACTCTTGATTATGTTTCTGCGCCTCACAACGGCGTAAATGCTTTGCCAACGTTCCTTCTGAGTTTCGGCATTTCTGAGAATGCCGGACACTAAGACGAAGTTTGTAGAACTAGATTAGCGTACAAATGTCGAGCTGCATTCTCGTGGGTATGGCATTCTATGCAATGGGGAAGGGGAGGGGGCGGTGGTAAACCTTAGTGCTACTTCAAGTAGGTTTTAAAAACCTTCACCCGACTTGAAGCCCATTTCTGAAACGTGTACTTGTGCTTTACGCAAATAATTTTTTTTCTTGTGCTTTTCGAGGAAAGTACAGCTCCCGGCCTCAAAGTATACATTCCCCAGATTCAGCCTTGCTAATATTTTGTAGCACCAACGGCGCTCGGTCAACTCTGAACAAATAGGGACTGGGATTCTCAGGATTCTCACGAGACGCGCGCCGAAGGTGAATGATGTTAACCCGTTTACTACAGACCTGAGTGTACACCGCAACAGGCCTACTACAGTTAAAAAAAAAAAAACACTTCATAGGGGAACAAAAATTATCAAAAAGTGAGTAAAAAAACAGAAAAAAAAACTACTTAATCGGTTTTATGAGCTCGCAAACACACACACACACACAAAAAAAGACGCCTCCACCGAACCCGGTGGAGTCGGAGAAGCCTATTCACGGGACTTCAGGACTTTACTATTCACCTTCCCAGCGCTTATCGCCGAAACAAAAAGAAAAAAAAAGAAAAAAAAGCCGAGTTACTGGACTGCGAGTGCATGCGCGGCGTCTGACATTCCGCAGTGTGAGGCACGAGAAGATATGGCGCCTCGACTGATCATTTCCGTAGAAGAAATGGGGGGGGGGTCCTGAGATATTTAATTAAGCACCTGTTTACGTGTTTAGTTTATTTTAAAAATATACTTCACATTGAAAATCGTACATTAGAGATACTCGCGCAGCGTTAAAGAAAGCGCAGAAAAAACTTTCGTTTCTTTTTTTTTTCATTTTTGAATGAGGTAAGTTTATCCGATGATATTTTTACTCAATACTTCCACCTATAGCCGCACCTCTGGAGTAAATCGCAACGCGATACGTTAAGAAACCAATTTTTGCGGTCCGTTTAAATTTGGTTAAAATTAGATCTCTTCGGCCCTTGCGGCAGATTAAATATATGTTATTTTATTAAGACATAACGCTTCAAACGAATCTTGGAAGAACTAATAAATAATTGTGTTGTAAGTTAGTTAGTTAGGAAGTTAGTCAACCCTAATGGGCGTCTGGTGTCCCGCTGTAGATGAGCAATTTAGCCAGTGCAGTACAACAGTTAGCCTGGGGTCTTTAACGTGCACGCCCACGCAGTAGTGATACACGACCGCACGCCGGTACGCTGCTCATCCATATCAAAACGGGCAGGGGCGAGGATTGAACCCAGGATCCCTGGGTTGTGCAGCGCGAGCTTTCGCTCTACGTGCTCGGAGCTGGCGTGCGCTAACATATACTCGGCCACCGATCCCCCAGAACTACTTGGCGTCGTGCATAAGCAAAAACTTTCTCGTTTCTTTTTCTTAATGTGGGAACGAGTATAGAGGATACTAAACATGGCAAGCTACACGCTAAAAGAAATCCATTATTGCCAGGTTCTTTGACGCCCCAAGAACTCTTTCAGCTCGTGAAGAAAGGTTTCACCTTATTTTGCCTCAAGCACTATCGTCCCCTGTAGCACTAGAAAGGCAACTGGGCGATGACGAACTCTTTCGGATCAGAAAGGGAGCTCTAAGAACCCCTTATAGTTTTTTCACAAAGAACCGTTTTAGGGGATGCTCAGAATAACCTTTTTGAGGGTGCAAAATATGGACAAGACGAAGAACCCCCTAAAAGTTGTTTTACGACCATATTTTGTTTTCGAATTTATACGCACGTGACACAGTGCGCCGCCGTGAGCACCAGGCGGTCCGAGATGAGCGCCGCCCCGCAGAAGTACAGGGAGTCGAAGAAGGGGTTGAAGTGCAGGCCGGCGTGCCAAGGCCAGCTGCCGGGCACGGCATCAGCGCCTTCCACGATGCGGTCTTCGGCTTCCAGAAGGGGCTGGATGACCGGCCGTCCGCAGCCGTCCGGCGACGTCCACGCCGCCGCCAAAGAGAGGGTCAGTAGGACCAGACAGCAGGCCTTCATCTTCGACGATGTTCCTCCAAGGCCGAGGTTGGGGCTCCCCATTTATACGGCGATTCTCGGGGGCGCGCCTTGGCGGCTGCTCTTTCCCGAGGGTCTGAACAGCTGCTTGCCCTACTGCCTCACCGATAACGCGGTATCATGGGCCCGTGATGACGTCTCCTTCTGCTTAATCGTAGTTTTATATCTTACACGCGGTAACGAGCCTTTCTTTCTTAAATGTGTGACTTCTCTTGAGAGTTGCGAAATGGCAGTCGCGAAAGATTGTCGACCTCGCAACCTCGCAAATGCTGGGCTCATAGACGTCATACACATTACACGGTTGTTACTCCATTGTTGGGTATGTGGAGACAAACAATCGGCACACGACTTGGACAATGGCTTTGCTTAGCGAAAAGTTTCGACTTTCTTTGTCTTTTCGTTGTTTCCGAGGGCATTCAGTTCAAATTTAAACCTCGAAAAGACGTTGAATTAAAATACCCTTAGTTTTAACAAACGGTAACTAGAGAGCAGACTTATGCCTATCTCAAATACTCTACTCAAGATACTGTATCTTAAATACTTTTTGGAGTATCTTGGTATCTTGCAAATACCTTTGATGGAGAGTATTTAATACTCTATTTTAATTACAATTCCGAGTATCTTGTACTCATTATCTTAAATACATTTTTGACATTCCGCCATTTTCCGAGTTTTTCGGTATGAAGTGGCGTGGGCGTGGCACGAGCAAACGTGAACATTCTTTCGAGCAACCGAATCCTGTTGCTAGCTCCGATTAGCTACGGTGACTTTAACTGAGCTCATGAAAATATCGTTTTTTTGCCGACTGTGACTCATATTTCAGTCCAAAGTTCGTAGAATGAAGGTTCTCCCCTCGCCTTCCCAAAGGCGCCTTTTGTTTCTATAGAAAGAGTTTCCCCCGAAAAAATCCTCAAATAAAAGGTGCGGTTTTACGAAAGTAAAGATGCCACCCTGAGGCGCAAGCAGACCGGGAAACGACTTACGAGAATAATGCAGACTTGAGTGTCAAGAAAATAACAAATAGAAAAAAAGAGAAGTGGCCACACACAAAAAAGTAGACATTTTTGTTTTGCTTCTTGTATATTTGACTCCACTAAAGCAAAACGTCGAGTTTTTTTCTTCTTTTCTTTGTGTTATTAGTCCGGCAGTTATTGCTCTCGCGAACACTGACTGTAAGCGAAAATTGATAAGCAGAGAACAGTACAGGAAACGAACTATCCGTGTCCCAAGTTCGTTTATAGTGAACTCCCCGTATAGGGATTATGAATTGCGGTTAAACGATGCGTCTAAGGTGCGCCGCAGGATGTGATATTCAGCAATGTCACTATTGGCGAAGCGCTCTGACCCGTTTGTCACCCCCACACCTCGGTGTTTACCCAATACAAGGCCTGGGCACCGTGCATGCTGCAGTGTTCATGCAGGCCGGAGTAGAGTCACTAAATAAAGCTACGCTTTCAGAGTACCGAAACTCTTAAACTACGCGTCTGAAGCGCGTCAGGCGCCGCCATCTTGGGTCCACGCGCAGATGGAGGAGTGACTGTAGCTGAGCCAAGCCGAGCTGTAGCCGTCGCCTGCGCCAGCTGCCGTAGCCGCAGCTGTGGCAGCGAATCAAGGTAGTGTTGTTCGTATCTCGACGTAAGAAGGAAAAAATGCATGCTGAGCGACGGACTTCAGCGTGCGCGCGCAGTAAACAGTAAAACAGCAGCAGGCAGCGGATCGCTGGACCTAGTGCCACTAAATAAGCTACGCTTCAGAGTAACGACACTTGGCCATGTTGTGGCTTAAAATCATGGCTGCCAGTTATCTGAAGCTTTATCTGAAATCACAGGAAACGCTTTTCCGTACTCCACAAATGTTTAAACAGTCCGCGACAAAGAAAAGCAATATTACAAGAGCTTTCTAACACCAAATCGAATGCTGAGGAAGTCGCACTTTTGAATCATAACGATCTGCAGTTGCGTCTGCTCTGCACAAGCCCCAATATGGCGGCGGCCACAACAATGTCGGGGAACGGAGTGCCGATACTCTAAGCGCAGCTCATTTAGTGGCTCTAGCTGGACCCAAGATGGTGGTGTTGGAAAAACGTGATGATGATGATAGCGACTCACGTGACTGCCGCTGTCCAATGATGCCGCAGCGAACCAGAATATTGTTGAATAGAGCGACTTTATTGTCGGCGAAATGCCGAAGAAAAGGAATGCGGTACTCTGAAAGCGTAGCTTATTTAGTGACTCTAGGCCGGAGTGGTAACAAAAGAGCCCCTCCTCACCCTCGCCGGAGAACACGAACTCCAGTCGAACACTGACGCCGCGTTCGGTTAAGTCAGCCGAGCGCTGAGCAATTGTATTTGTTGTCCCCATCCATCTAGTTCTAAAGTTAACCGCTTGGGGCGCCACGGTCTGATCTCCTCCCCAATAGCTAAAGCGACATCTTTCGTGTTGTCGCAGAAATGTTTTGTAACATCTATCAGTGATATTGCCACGCGCGTTCCAAAGCGAGCGCGTGGCCGAATGGTTACCGCGCTTGGCTCTCGCGCGGTGGCTCCGGGTTCGATACCAGAAAGCGGACTTCTCTTTTATTTATTCCTTCATTTTGACATTCTGGTAAGTAAGAGAATTTTGTCGCCTGATCGAGTTACGAATGTTCTACGCGCCGTACTTTCTACGCCGAATGTTCCAGAAACCCACGCGGGTACAAAAGGTGCTCCGAGTGTCGGTCCGGAGTCAGTCTCGCCCCAGCGGTCGATCCTGCTGTTTCGCCGACATCGACGCCTGCGACGCTAGCCTTTTTCTATTTTGTTTTGGGAACAAGTTCGCCCCATTAAACGTTTAGTTTCTTCAGTTATTCGCTGCCTCATCATTTATCATTCGTGATAAAATAGCCCTACGATACTTTTGTTTTTAGTTTTGTGTTGTTGCGTGTTAATAAACCATTCTGGTAACCCAGATTTGCGTAGCTGCATAATTGTCGTTGTCAATGACGTCGATACAAAAAATAAGAAATGCGGAAGTATCTTCAAGAGTAACTGAAATACATTTCTAAGTATTTGTACTCTACTCAAGATACTTTACAGTGAAAGTAACTTGAGTAGTATCTTAAATAGTTTCTGAAGCAGGTATTTAGTAACTTAACTTAAATACTTTTATCAAGTATTTTGTCCAACACTGCTAGAGAGTATAAAAATGAAAGACGTCTACAAATCTCTGTAATGCGAAATTAGAGCGCAGCTCTCGAGGTATTTTGATTTTGCGATATAGCGTGCTTTCTGCACCCTCCTCCTCTTCCGTGTCCTCCTTCTTTGTACCCTCCTCCTCCGTGTCCTCCCCTTCTCCCCTTCCGTCCTCCTCTTCCGTACCCTCCCGTCCTCCTCCTCCGCACTCTCCCTCCTCCTCCGTACCCTCCCGTCCTCCTCCGTACCCTCCTCTCCTCCTCCGTACCCTCCACTCCTCCCCCTCCATACCCTCCCCTCTTCCTCCGTACCCTCCCCTCCCCCTCCTGTGTACCCTCCCGTCCGCCGACGCCGGCGGCGCCGGCGACACAAAACACAGGAACGAGCGCCTAAAAGCTGCGCTCTAAATGTTATCGAACCAGCCTCTGGTATGAAGTATTGAATAAGTACCCTGAATTGCTCAGAAACTAGGCTTTAGCGAGAAGCCCGGTCTCGGAAGCTATCCCCCAAGCCGTTGAACCGTTGAACGCGAGCATGATGTGCGCTCGAGCGAAACTTTCATAACACAACCAAGCAATGTTCAAAGGGAGTTTTGACATATGTAATAATTTTATAGAGATATTTTATAAACAGGCGATGACTGTACATCAGAATCGGGTGTATTCCGAACAATATGATACGTTTCGGGACATCTTAAATATTTATGTAATCGGTCCTCCCCGAATTTCAGTCCAGCCACTTCAATCACTATAGTCATCATCAGGGTGTATAACGGATCATGCTAAAGACGGCCCTCTGGTAGCTGATCAAGGAAAGCGTTGACCGAACGGGTATACCATAGAGTTTGTGCATTCTATAGGCGCTAGCCCTATGAGACTTATGACGGATGCAAACGCTGTGTCAGCGTTCATTTCGGGTAAATGACCTTAGAAAGCCGCACAAAGACCGCCCAACGAATTATGCGAACTTCCTGTAGGTTTCTCCTTTGCCTGGCAGCATCTATCAAGTGAGTCTGAAGAGAGTGAAAGAGACAGGCGCAGTTGCTCGCCTCCCTTGTTGCCTCATCCGCTTGGCCGTGTTCCCTCGATGTCGCCTCAGTCGTCTGTCACAGCCAGTTCTATACAGCTAGTTCCCAGCATTCTTTTTGGCGCCGCGGAGGGAACGTTTTGCAAACGATCTATTACTTGGCACACACTCGGCCCTCAAGCCTCTTGATGTTCTTAACTTTATCAAGGACTTTACTCAGGCTAGCGCATCGTGTAAACCGGTAGTCTTTTCTTTAGAGCGCAGCTCTTAGGAGCCCGTTTCCGGCTTGAGCGGCGTCGCCGTCGCCGTCGGCGTAACCGCGCGATCACGATGACGATGAGGACGACGTAATCACGATGACGTCATCGTCATCGTCACTGATGACGTAATCAGTGACGTCACGTGTGACGTCATCGGTGACGATGACGATGACGCTAAATTCCCCGCTGAACTTGGCGAAAAAATTTCCCCGCTAAATCTAGCGGAAAAACTTCGCCGCTAAATCTAGCGGAAAAATTTTCCCGCTAAATTTAGCGAGTAAAAATTTCCACACTAAATCTAGTGGAAAATATCAACGCTCAAGTTAGGGGAAACAAATTGCCCCACTAAATTCCCGCCACATCTACACGCGATGCTCTCACCAAAGATGCGCATTTTCTGCGACTTGCGTTAAGCACACGTGGATCCACACCCATGTTAGTAGAGGGGGACTTTCCACCTTCTCCCCTCAGTACCCTTCCCTCCTCCTCCTCAAGAGCTTCGCTCTAATTCGGCGTTACAGGAGATTGTAAACGTCCTTCATTTTTTAAATTGTTCTGTTGCTCTTAGAACAGAGGCAGATCAAGAAAGAACTCGAAAGGTTCCCGTCTTTCTTCAACGTACGAAATAACATTGAAGACAGACGTTTATAAAACTCATTAGAATGAAGAAAGAAAAAGTGGTTTGTGACACGAAGGATACGAAGGAGGAGCTACTGATAAAGCCCCTCGATGAATTTTATCGAGGAACCTTCGTTGCTAGCAACGACTACGGTATCGAAGCGGCGTAAGGAAACACCACCAGAATAATCCAGGTATGCAAATATCCCTTTCTTTTTCGTGAAACGTGATCACGGTCGAATGGCGCCAACTGAGCAATTGGACCCGAGCACGATGCCAAGTGTCCTTCAACGCGTTCATGAGACGCAAAACTCGCTGTAATAGAAAGAAAAACGTATATATAGAAAAAAGGAACGACAGGCGAGAATCTCTAATATCAGCACCGACGCGAACGCTGCGGCCATCTGGGTGCTTACTGCACCAAAAATGGCCTTGGCACCTCTCTCGTGCATGATCGGTGTTTGCCGATCATGCACTTCCTTGTCAAAACGTAACCAAGGAAAAGTTACCCACGGCAGTCATCCCGTATCTACATGGAATCTCCCACAGCCTCAAGAGAATTGCAGCCAAGGCAGGAGTCAGAGTTGTGTTTTCAGCACCCAACAAGCTTGGCCGGATGTGCAAAAAGGTGAATTCTACATCCCTCTCCATCTCCCACACACCATGCGGGAAGAAGCACGCGAGACAATTCATGGAATGTACAGAAGGTGTTGTATATGACATACCTCTCTCCTGCGGTCGTTCATACATCGGGCAGACCGGAAGATGTATCAACGATCGACTGAGGGAGCATGCCGCCTCCATAGGGAACACCTCAGGCAGTAACTTGGTTAGACATTGCAGCGACTGTTTGTGCTCCCCTTTATTCGGTCAGTGTACCATCCTAAAAAGACATCACGACTTTAGGACGCGGGAGATCGTAGAGGCCTTTTCGATACACAAAAGAGGGGAAGGAGCAGTCAGCTCTCCATCAATAACCCTGCTTGCCCAAGAAATAGAATTCCTTGA
Source organism: Ixodes ricinus (assembly GCA_037355805.1). NCBI lineage: Eukaryota > Metazoa > Arthropoda > Arachnida > Ixodida > Ixodidae > Ixodes > Ixodes ricinus. Next base: position 17,809 of record JAZHYW010012304.1, read on the forward strand.
AGAACAACCTCGGAATATGCGGGAACGGCCGTAGTTTAGTTGATATTTTTCCACGATCTTGGGTCACCATCAGGCGAAGACCGCTGGACATCACAATGCGCGGAATCTACACCAAGGCTCCTAAAAGAAGGAAGGCGGCAATCGCACGCTCAATGGTCTCCAGGTGGCGAAGGTTTCCAAGCCTGGGTCAGCAAACTATCGCACGTGCATTTTCTTCTTTCTTTTCTTTTCTATTCTATTCTTTTCTTTCTTTTCTTTTGTCTTCTGGGTGCGCTTCGGTTGAATGCCCATTGCATGTTGGCACAGGGCATTCCCGTGAAAGGAGCTGCCGCGCGTGTTTTGATGAAAAAGCGCATTCTGGCACGCTCGAGTCTCGCGCACTTCATCCTCTTCTGAATAAATAGCATCAGTTGATAGTCAGCGCTCGTCCTGTCCTCTTCTCTTCTATCTTCCTGTCGTCTTTGCGCTGTTAAAACACTAAGGTGTTTGCTGTTTTTGTGCACGTAAGAACTGCCTGTGCTGCTTTGTTGCCTGTAAACTTGCTGCTCGACACAACAAAAAAATATCCCTAGAATGCCGTTAAGATCGCCACAATATAGTTTTAGCGTGTTCGCTGCCGCATCCTATAAAGAAGCAGTCACACCGCTGCCACGTCATGCAAAAGACGCGGTGTTTGGTGCGGACATGGATGAGAGAGTTATCTGCGGCACGCCCCCCAAGCAAGTCCGAACCACATTTGCTTCATGTATGCTTCAAGAATGTCTGCAGAAAGTTTTGTATGACCAATGTTACATGAATGCCATACAAGGAAGAATCGCGCTTCAGACAGTGTGTTGTAGAAGAGGGCTTCATAGTCACGATCTCGTGCTCTCGTGCTTCTGGCATTGGCTGCAGTCTCAGTTAAACCTCGACAAGCGCGTGCGTACATCGAGGCACCTCCTGGAGCCACTCAATAAGCTACGCTTCAGAGTAACGACACGTAGCCATCTTGTGACTTAACATCATGGTGGCCAGTTATCTGAAGCTTTATCTGAAATCACAGGAAACGCTTTTCTTTCCTCCAGACATTTCACAACAGTTCGCGACAGAGCAAGGTAATATCACTTACGCTTGCTAACACCACGTTTAAAGCTGAGGAAAGGCGCATTTTTGAGTCGTGGCGATCGACAGTTTTGTCTACTCCGCACTAAGCACCAAGATGGCGGCGACCCCAACGATACCGGGGAACAGAGTGCCGATCGATGCTCTAAGCGTAGCTCATTCAGTGGCTCTAGCGCCCCTGGGCAGCCTTCATGTGCAGCGCACATGAAGGCACACTAGCGCCCCCTAGTCCTGAAACCTCCCCCGCCGTCTGGGGAATCCGGTCAGCGCGGAGGAGTCGCTGGCCCCCCCAAGGACGCGTTCGCGAGGTCCTCTCTGGGTCACCCCGGAAGGTCCCTGGAAGATGGCGGGTGCCCCCGCGCTTCGTCTCGCAGCCGCCCGCTGGAAACTAGAGCACCCGCGACCATTGTCCGTTCATCGCTCCCCGGAGGCCGATGATTGCTCCGACGGCAGCAGGGCGGCCTTCGGCGATACCACCTAGAAAATAAGGCCTCCCCACTCGATATTAAAGACGCGCGCTATGGCTTCCGTCAGCATTGTCTCCAGCGCGTCTCGCACAGCGAGCGCGGCGACGCCAAGCCGGACCCGTCTGCCGTTTTGCGGCGGTTCTTATCGAGCTTATAATAATCTCTTTATTTTCCATCGAAACATGATGAGGGAGACTGAGGAAAAATACTGCTTTATGCAGCTTGACGAGTCCTCGCACCCCTCCCCCATTCCTACAATGGCAGCAGCGGCAGCACACACACACACACATAAACAACAACACACACAAATAACACAAAATATACGTACACAATTAACACTAAAATCTAACAAATTAAAACAGGAGCTACACAAAATTCCTACGATTCGTAAGTATACAATCACAGCATCTTTAAAGGAAAAAATCAAAATCAATACTATACATCTTTAATATTATGTGAAATTTTCGATCAACGTAGTAACAATTGGTCATTGATATGAAACTACACTTGAGAAAAACGCTCGAAGTTCTTTCACTGATAAAGCACAACGATCAATATTAGCAGTCTTCAGAAAATTAAAGGAGCTGTGCAACGATATTCAATTGGAATGTTTTTCACTTTACACGAGCTTACTGGCACTAGTGGGACTCAAGGATAATCGCTCGCAACGCCACTGGCCAAGAAACTCCTTTGTTGCGGTGTAATTTCAAGGACAAAAGCGATCATTTTCATTCAATCTCTCCTTTGCAAAATTTGATGACGTAACGTGGGGAATGAAGTACACCCAAGTGACGATATTTGAATGCGGTTCATAGATTGGACCCGAGCATTGCGTGGGCACTCGATTTGGGCTCGTGATAATTACTAGCTCGAGAAGCATTCGGGTAGTGGCCCGTGTCCAATCGCTGCAACGACGACAATAGCCGAGCCATAACAATATCTAGAACTCAGCGCGTGTCCTGTGCATTGCCAACCACAGCGCGTGGCTATGATAAACATTGGCGGCATATAATCGGCTCTAGATCACGTGGCCGCTTTCTCTGGCTGCGAGTTGAGGGAATGAGCGCTGCTCGTTTTTCTTTAAATTTTTCTGAGACTTTTATTGCGTGGGGTGAAAAACGAACGCGTGTTTCATAGGTCATTAACGTCGGGGATCCATTCTAAGCGGTATTTGCGCAAAGTACAAAAATTGTTGCATCGCTCCTTTAAGCGAGATCGGAAGTGTGTGTGGGTTAGCGTTTGCTCGGCATTGGTGTTTTTATGTTACGTAGTTTACAAGTCTGTGCACTTCTAGTAAAGTATACTTGTACTTTTGGTCCGAGGGAAGCCATTCAATAATATTACGAAAATTATTTTGAGTTTTTGAATTATAAGATACACATGAACTATATTTATGTAGGCTATAAACGTACATCAAATTCGAGCTTTTAAAAAGAGGTTCACTAGGGTGGTCATACGAATCATCACAGATGTTCCTTAGCCTTTTTTTTTCTGTAAAGTAAATACTTTCTGGAGATGGGTGTTGGGCGTATCGTTCCAAACTAAATAACAATAGTTACTTAGTTATTAGGATTTTAATATCGTATCAGCAACGAAGGCAATGATACGCCATAAATGACAAGAGTTTGACATCTGACTAAATGACATGGAATGGAAGTAATTAGTTATACACTTATCACATGACCCTCAGAATATGGCAATGACGACACATAAAGCTTGCGACTCGCGCCAACTTTACCATATTATAAAATCATGCTATCTCGTTTGTTCCTTAAATATAAAGCTGAGTGTTTTAAAACAAGACACAACCTCATTTTTTTTTGTTGAGTTTAATAGAACGTCATTAGTAAAATTAATATTCTTGTTTATCGGCCGAAATAAAATCGCCTTAGTTTTGCTATCAATAATCTTCGAGGTATTAAGGCCGCTCCAGTTAACGCAGACTTTTAGATCTCGATTTGCACTGTTTACTAATTTCTGACAACAGTTACCGGAGAAAAAAGACAGGCTGGTGTCATTAGCGTAAATTACATATATTATATTTTTATTCAAGTTCACAATATCGTTGAAATACAAATTAAACAAAAATGGTCTAACTATACTTCCTCGGGGTGCGCCAGATACAATTGATTTAACACCAAAAGAATAGCCGTTCATATAGACGTATTGCTTACGATGTGCAAGATGGGATGAAATGAGAGTCGACGCCTGTTCACAGAAATCGAAGGTTTTTAGTTTTTTAATGAATAGGTTGCGATTTAGATGGTCGGGCACTTTACTGAAAACAATAAAAATTCCGAGAGTAATTTTTTTTCTGTGGTAACAATTTGGCAAAATATATTCCTTTCGTTGTAATGAAGCTATCTGTGTAGATCGGCCTTTACGGAAACCAAACTGTGACGGAGTGATGATATCATGTTAACCAGGTAACTTTACAAAACGCGAAAGCAAAAGTTTCTCGAACCCTTTGGAAAATATGGATACGATTGAAATGCGCATTGTTTGCCGCTTGAGGCGGGTCGGGAATTCACGAACAATGACGTCATGCGCAGGCCTTGTCTTGCCTGGAAGGGTCTCGGCGTAACCGGAGGGTGCCTCCTTCTGCGAAGCCTGCAGCTTGCCTCACCAACTCCGCGTCGGGAACAGTGCAAGGGCACGACGAATGCACACCCACTCACAAACCCGTACACGCGCACACAACGCACAGACACGCATACACACGAACGCACACGGACACACATGTACTCACACACACACAAAAAAAAACACACATACGAAAAAGAGAAGCAAACAAATAGACACGCGCGCACGCGCATAAGAAAGCCTCTGCAGATTGTGAGAAGCGGAAATCTGCGGACGAGCTGGATAGGACAGATCGTGAGAAAAAAAAATGACGGACAAGAGGACGCAACACAGCTTCGACAAACAGCTGCGTTCTGAGGTTTTCGTCTCGTGCGTTATTTTATTTTCCTGTGTTTCAGGGTTTAGATTAATTTATGATGCTGTGGATTGGGTGCTTCTTCGTCGGTGTGGGTCACCGGCGCACACTCGTCCTCCAACCCATGTTTGCGTTCGGACGGTTATGCAAACAAGCAAACGCAAAAACGAAATCTGAGGGTTTTTTGTGTGCCACTTCCAGCAAGATAAGCGCGTGCATGCAGATTTGGACAGGAACAGCGTAAACGTCCGCAACATATCCGCAACAACTCAAAAGGTTTTTCTTTGTTTGTTTTTTTCTAGCGTGGCGATTTTGTGACAGCGCCAAAAGATAAAAAGCTGCTGCGCGACGGGGTTGCGGGAGGTGTCAGAGCGGCGTCAAGGTGAGCGTGTCGGGAACGGAGACTGTTCCGATCGGAAACAGGTTCCAGCTCAGAGGCTCCGTTACTGCGCGCGCAAAACAGCACCCTACTTTGCAACGCGCTCGTTGGAAAACAAAAAAAATGACGCTAATAACGACGAAAAAAAATTTTTTTTTCTCCGCCAATTGGGGTATGTTTGACCGCTATTCGCGACTCCAGCGAACTATAGGGGGCGCGCTGGTCAGGCAAAATGGCGGACGAAAGGAGGTCGTTTTCGTCGTTCAGCACGCGGACCACCACAAATTTCTTGCACTGCAGCGTAAAGTCGGTGTTACATAGGAAAGCAAAGCGATCTTTCGACGCTGCAAACCTTCTATAGTCAGACTCAGTGCGTAGTAATGACACGGCGGAAGCATAAAGATAATTACTGGAAACGATGTTTGTTTCAATGCTGCCTACGAGAACCAAGCAGCGATAGCAGACGACGGAGTCGAAACGACCTCCTCTCTTGAGCTTCTCGGTGTTGCCGCTACGCGGCGTCGGTTTTGCTGGAGTCGCCAATAGTTAACAAAGTTTATGAGTAACCTGTATCCAAAAGGTGCAATACGGGCCACAATGGTATGGACACTTTTCAAAAGTAAGTGCGAGACTGTGCCACCGAAATAAAAGCAGATCCTTAATACATGCATCACTATTATACCAACATAACAACAACACATACACATTGCGCAGATGGATTACATCCAATTGCGACGAACAGACTATGGTACACACAAAAAAATAGATGTCTCACGAAATTTCGCAGTTATTAAACACCAACCCAGAAATAATGTAAATGATTCGTAGCTCTAAAACAATACGCACATTTAATACCCTTTGAAAAACACGTCTCTTAGCTTCAGCATAAAATATTGAAATGACTCTGGCACGTTAAAATATTCTGAAATATAAAGTCTTATTTTTAATCGATATTAAATATCAGTCTATATTTGCGAACATTTATATTCGGTGACGTTATGATGTTTTTATTTTTCATTTTAATTTTCCTAGGTTGCTGAGCTGTTGAACTGTAGAAGGATGAGGTCTGGTCAGCGACTTTCTGCCTTATTTCTCCCAAACGCTTGTTTGAATAAAACGAATTTTTGATTTAAAGGTGCACTCACTGAAACTACAACGCCTCCCCTCCGCGTCTCACAGCGAGTGCGACGCTGAGCACGCGGTGACGCCAAAACCAACGCGTCTGCCACCTTGCGGCGTCTCGTCAAGCTTCGGCGTGTTTGTCGTTTGGAGCGGGTTGGGGGTCCACTAACAATGACCTCATGCGCAACCCATCTCTTCTAGTTGGTATTGGCCAGAGAGTTATTTTAATGTACGCTAGGAGTTCAGCTGGCGCTAGTGTGTTGTTGCAAATAAAGAAATTAGTTGCAAATTGACCCCGTAAGTGATGACGTCACAACATGGCGTTTGGGTCCAAACAAACCGTTGCTAGGGACGTTGCTATGGGCTAGTGCATGGAGACTCCATATGAGGCTAGATTTTTGCTGACAAGTAAGTAAATAATTCTTTGTAAGCAACCTAACTTCTTGATATCTAATTATGAAGATGTTCTTGTCGTTTCAGTGTCATATTGCAACGATGAAAGCCATTTCTGAAGTCTTACACTCCACTTTGCTTTGGTAGCAGACGACACGATAGATTTGCTGGCCTCTGTTGCAGCGGGCGTCTTCATTGAAATGCGTCGGTAAACAAGCGACAAAAACATGTGGATTGCCGTGGCCGTAGAAACCTCTGCAATGTGCGTTTTTTTTTTTCTGTGAAGTACCCAGCTTAGTTACGAGGGGTGAAAATGCAGTAAAATCAAACCACGTCACGTAGATCAGTTACGACGACGACCTGAAGTGCATTACCGGCGTAGTGCAGGCCACCATGAGAAACAAATCGTACGCCGTCGAGGTAAGTCGTTTGTTATTATTATTTTATTATTGGGGTTGTCAGGTTATTAAAGAATTGCATGTCTATCGCGATTTCGCAGTATTTTGCTTTTTTTTCCCCCTTGGTATACATCAAATTCCGTGGATGTGCTCTTTTGGTGAAGATCTTCATCGAACCCGCGATGCGAGTACAGTCTGAAATAGACTCACCTTATATTTTTTATCCAGTTCTTTCGCGCTTTGGGGTCTTGCGGAAATCAGAAGAAACTGCAAGAATCTCTCTCCTCGCGATGGTTACAACCAGGTATACGAAGCACCCTCGCATAGCGCGAGTCCGCAAACAAAATTTGGGATCTCAACCGTTCGCCTGAAGTGCTTTTCTCGCAGGCGCAATGCGATCTTTTAGCAGAGTATCATCTCGATCAACGCCCGGACTTTCGATAAACCATATTTTGCATCGCACCCCACTATAAAATCTCAAGAGTGTATGAAACTCATTATATTTCAAACAAATGCGATGTCAGAATATAGTCTTTATTCACACGATGCAAACGACGGCCCCACTTGGCCGGCCGGCGTGCGGCAGACGGCATACTTCTTGCATTCGTCGTCTGCTGCAGGCATCTTGAGGACCGGAAGTTGCAGTCGTAAATATTTCAGAAACGAGCGATTACCGGCACACTTCTGTCGAAACATATATGACATTCAAGCTTTCTATATCTGTGATTTTTAGAAGTTTAAACCCTACTCCTGATTTTTGAATGGTCGGGTTTTCGTAGCGAAACCGAGCCACATGTATTCGTCCATAACAACGACCCTAGCAACGGTTTGTTTGGACCCATGACGTCACACTTACGGAGTCAATTGAAGCAGACAGCAACCAGCCAAAAATTGACTTCCGGTCATGCATTTCTACGGGGAAAAGCGGGTGCGTTCTCTTTTCTACGCCTGAATCTAAGAGCAACTTTTACGAATAACTATAGCGTAGTAAGCAATTTCACATTTCTCAATCACGAAAAAAAAATATTGGTGAACTACAGTTTTTTTTTTAACACGTGTTAAAACAGATTCATACGTGCGTTTATGTTCAGTGTCGGGCACTATTAGTGCGAATACGGCGTCGGCGCTTTTCTGCAGGATTTACGTGCCAAGCGAACGAAGGACATGTGGAAAGCCAAGAGAGACGGCAAGATCTACGCAGAAACACTGGACTAGTAACTTCTTGTGAATGTATAGACGATCAAAATAAAGGGAAAGCCAAGTTAATGTAGTCTGATTTGCAATAAGTAGTAAGTATTGCTTTATTCTCTCTGCTCTTGCATAAGTGCGAAGGTGCTTGTTCTACGTTCAAGACATCACCCGCACGCTAGAAATTTTTGAACATAGGGAGAAGCCAGAAAACAAGTGCCCGATGAAGTCTACCCGGCATAGGAAATCATGAAAAAAGACACCTTTCATAGCCCACGTACTTTATTCTTTACGTTTTGAATGTTTTTAACCGCTCGTAAAGGTGCACGACGGGGTCATTTTCATATATCTGACAGGACTGGGGCATTAGCAATACATAAGCGTCAATGGAATGCAGTTGCACCTTGAGACTCTACATTCCTTTCGGTTGTTATTTTGCTTAGAATCGCCGCTCGTTATTTTTACACACCTGCTGGAACGGAGGTTTGGTCCTTAAATATAGCGAAGTGTAACATCGTTCACGGATGAAGAAAACTGCTGTAAAGTAATTACACTTTTACAATGTTAACAAAGGTACATACTATTTTGTTCGACCCGAATAACAAAAGTAATTGATGTTATTTTCCGGCGAAGGTACAAAATGCACGCGCGTTTTCCAGAGGAATGCACAGGAGCACCGCAAAAGTAGACTGGTTGCTGTCTGCTTCAATTTGCCTCCCGGAAGTCGCATAGACACTAGCGCCAGTTGAACCTCTAGCGTACATCTATGGTCACGACGGGGAGTTGTGCATCCACAACTGGCTATACTTGGAGTGCAATGTGAAGGAGGAATTTCTTGATCGCGACAAAAGCTTTATCTCGCAGAGCGAATCGAAGAGCGTTTGGAGTAGTGGTGCAAAACTATCGATAGTGCTATCGATTGTCGACTGTCATCAAACTATCGACAGTAGTATCAATAGTATACTATCAATAGTATACTACCGATAATCGACTTTTGTTATCGATAGTATACTATCTATAGTATATAGACGATAAGAGTGAAACTCGATAGCATATTATCAATGGTCGACTATCGTGAAAGTTTTCTATAGTCGAATATCGATGACAAACTAACGTCAAGCTATCGACAGTGGTTTATTATGTGACGAAGAAGCCATGTGTTCATCCAGGAAATGTCGTGTAGCTCGGAAAAAGATGCAATTGTAATTATGGACTTTCACATAATTATCGAGGAACAATCTAAAACATATTGAAAAAAAACCAGAAAACGGTAGAAATATCAAACTATTGACAGCAAACTATTAAACCTTAAAAGTTATTGACAATAAACTATTAAAAAATATCGATTTGAAAAAAAAAACTATGCATAAAAGACATCAACTTGATAGGTTGTCGAAGTTTGCTTTTTGGGTTGTGTCCTTTGCTTTTTATAGAGAAAGCTCAACCAGGAAAATGAAACCCCTGTCGCCTTGATAAGTAAACCACGTGTTGAATAAATCCGGAACCCTGCTTAAATATGATGCTAGCGATGGTGATTGGATGCGCAAGTGTGGTGACACGACTTTACACGGATGAAAATAAATGTAGCGTTTTTTCGAGCATACAAGTTGCGAGAAAGAAAAGAAACAATGTTGCCTTTCGAATTCACAAGTTTATTTTCGCTGAAATAGTGCCTCATTGCCAACAGTATCGTTACTTGGATTACAGGAAATGTTTGTTTTTGTCTTTTATTTCCATCCAGTTAACGTTATGTTCCCAAACTTATTGTATTTGAAGAATGGAACAACTAAAAGCATTAGTAACTAACCATTAACGAAATTACAGTCAGTGCGCAGACGAGCTGGTGGAAGTTTACCATGATGAGTTTAACCCGAGACTAGGACAGAAGGAGAATATTTTTTACAGTTGTTACTGTTACTTTTTCTTCAAATGTAAAAAAAAAAAGTCTCTTTTTGCCCTTGACCATGTTGTCTTGGTATAATCTTTTATCTGGTAATGTTTAACTTGAGGTTTCCACAACAGAATATGTTTCATTTATTGATTCAAAAATATTTATTTATAGATTATGTGACAGCTTCTGTATTTTTAAATAGTATTTTATACCAACAGGTAATTTTTTTCCCAGCCACGTCTGCTAAAATAGATTTGAACAAAAAGTGGCAACATATAACGGCATACAAGCCTAACTGCCTTTGTCAACAGATAATTCCCGATTTTTGGAAACCCGTTATGATTGGTCATCAGCAGAAAAAAAAGTCATGATCCTCAGCAGAGTGCTCATTTTCACCTGTCAGTGGTTAAGACTATGAAAAGAGATATGTGATAATTGAAAAATAAAGTAAATACAAGCGTGAAAGAAACTTGTGAAAATCCCTGATGCTAAATGGCTTCAGCGAGGGTTTTATTTATTTATTTATTTATTTCCAATACTACTAACCTCATTCGGGGTTGTTGTAGGGTGGTACAGTTTGAAATATTACAAGCAGAAAACAATATTCAACACACAATTTGCAGGTCAATATTCAAAGCAAATATAGAAGTCAAGAATGAAAAATTAGTAAACAACTTCAATACAATAGATACATTGCACTTTTAAAAACAGCATAAAATATTAGTTTATGATGAAATGTGGACATCTACGTAATTGAGGAAGATTTAAATAGAAGAGGAATGAACAACATTTTGAGGCAGGTGGTTCCATTGGTTAATGGTTCGGGGAAAAAAGCGAATTTAAAGCAGTTATTATGAGCGACGTCTTCCTCGTAAAGCTTGCCATGGTTGGACCGTGTTAATCGTTTGCTTGTATGGGTAAGATAATTTTCTTTTGGTATAGGTTAAAGTGATCGTTGGCTAATTCGTATAGAAATTTAAGTCTAGCCATTTTCGCTCTTTTTTCTAGAGAGGAGAGACCCAGTTGCCTGCAAAGTTCAGAGGAGAGAGACGTGCCTACTATATTTAATGGAAATAAACCTCGCTGCCATTCTCTGAATTCTTTCTATCTTATTGATGCCGGCTAGCTCCAAGATAAAAAAAAATGCCGAATATATTTTATAGTTCTACAAAGGCGGAAATAATAAAGTGTGAAGCCTGATATCTAGGCCCAATGAAAATACAATATATATGCGCAGGAAAACTAGCAAAACGCCATTTCTGTTTTACCTCTAGATTTATTATATGAGAATGCAACTTTATGCTTTGTTTCCTTCTTCGCGGCCTGTGGTTGGCCTGAGGTGCCGCCTATCCAAACCAATGTATGGCCAAACTCTCTCAATAAACGGCTCTGGGTTCCCCGACAAGTGGCTCTTTGATGCTCTGTGCTACCAGATCGTCGCGCTCCAAATCTGCGACCGGGCACTCTATGGCTCCGTCGTCGAACTGCCAGGCTTTTGTGAGTATAGAGGAGGCTATGGCACCGCACTCGTCGAACGCATTCGAATGCGAAATCCAAACGCCGGACGCCTGCTTTCTAACGCGTTCAAAGTGTGACGTGGAGACAAAGGCGGCTATAGCTTTAGGTTTACCCACTAATCAATCCAACCAGAGCTCGCAGTTCTGGGTTGGTTTCAAATCTCACACAAATGGATCCGAGTTACTCCGGCGGGTCGTGTCACATGACTAGACAGAACGACGCTGGAAGCGGGTAAGCTTTCAGACGCCAAGGTACAAAACCCTAGAGTAAGATGGAGTAAACTTTGGAACACAGCCCTGATGTGCTCTCGTTTCCTCATCTTCCTCTATTTCTCGGCGCACAGTAGGTGCCCGGCGAAGGCGTCTCCGACTGCGCAGGGTTGCCAGATAGCTCCTAGCTGATATAGCCAAATGGCTAGTCAGTGTAGCCCAAAAGTAGCCAAAAGCCAAATATTTGCATAGCCCAAAAGTAGCCAAAATTTCGATATTGCGTTTACAAGCTGAAGGCGAAAGCTCTGCTTCTGTATATGTTTAGGTGAGAGATAGTATGCAAAATCAAAGTATTACAAGATCCAGAAAACAGTTTTATTTCAAATAATAAAACAAAAAGCTCATGTGGACACATTTGGACAGTCTCATGCTATGAACAATATTATTAGGAAGCATTTGTCCCACTCGTACTAGCTCTGTACAGTACCTTAGAGTTGAACCGAGCGAAACATTCGTCGGAAGGCTTAAAATCTTTGCAACACTCTTTCCTCCCAAAGAAAAAAAAACTTCACATGAAGGATGCTCTTCAGGGTTTCTTGAGACATCCTACAGTATACAGAGGGAAAGGGGACAATTTCGCGGATATCGTGCAAAAATTGGACATAGCCCAAAAATAGCCGCACGTAGCCACATAGCCAACCGCCAAATTTCGACGCCAAACCTATCACTAGGTAGCCCAATTTGGCTATTAATAGCCCAATCTGGTAACCCTGCTGGTGTGTTTGGCGCCCTATCCCGCCCATGCAGCGCAAGTGGTCTCCAAGTGGCAACGAATGACGTCACAAAAGCCGGGTGTGTCACGCTGTCGGATGTCGCGATCCTGGCGGCTGGTCGTAGAAACGATGGTGAAAAGCACTGAGCGACCGCCAGTGTCGCTGTCGTCACAGCGTCCGAATTCCTGGCTAAAATTTCACCATGTTGAATTAGCCTGAGACTGGGTTAGAGAAGAAACATCAACACGTGGAAGAGACAGAAAATACAGGGCAACGGTCTCGCAGGTTAAGATAAGAAAAGTTTTCTGGCTGGGGAGGAGGAAGCAGCCAGAATGCTGAAAAGAGGAGGAGGATTCCTCCTCTCCTCTCAAGCATTTCGTCCGCTTCCTCCTCCCTGCCCTCCTTTCCCTCGAAAACTTTTCTTAACCTGTAACTGCCTACCAGGGTTGGGCAGTATCGCGATACTAGTATTTCAGAAATACATTTCGTATCTGTATTTCTGTATCGCGATACATTTTTTTCACCAGTATCTGTATTCCTGTATCGAAATACATTTTGAATGTTCCTTTGTATCGCGATACAATCAGGGTGAAATGTATTTCGTTACATTTCTTGAGAAATACTCCCCCCCCCCCCCCCAAAAAAAAAAACAAATCCGAACGCATTTTTTTTTTTTTTACTTCTGAGGGCATTAGGGTCAAGGAGATGCTGGGGAATTGTTACCATGCTGACCAAGGTTCCTTCCGATTCTCCAAACTATTTTTCTATGCGTCCTCTTCTCTCTTCTGAGAAGTGTTGCGTAGTCGGGGACTCGAACCAGGTGGCGTGCCAGGAGTGGAGTCAGAGCATCTTGTGCCGCAGGTCCTTAGGTAGGGATTTCTTGAGTCATTGTTTGCTGGCATCCAAAGCCCGCTGCTAACCGTCTCTCTTGCCTTAGCGTACACAGTACACCCAGCCGGCAAAGCTGAGTCACAGTCCGTTGCAGCACGAGCCTGGCGGTGGTTGACTTGAAATAGTAGGATGACTCACGCAGTGAAGTTCAACACATATTCGAATGCGTCTGCGGCTGCGCCCGTAATATTGCACGGCTCAAGGGTACGTCATCAGCCGACGTGAAAGTGACCCGCTGCTCTGGTGATCCGAAACCCAGGAAGGAGGTCAGACGTGGCCTCGCTGTGCCGACCCAGACTTCGTACACCTGCGACTCGTCTCGAGCGCGCTGTTTCTCGGAGAGCTCGCACCTGTGCCGGCAATATCAGGTCGCAATCCACGAGGTCTCTATTTGGAGTATGCAAGACGAAACTTGAGGACTGCAATCCATGCGTCGGTGGCGGAGGGTCGGCAGGAAGGACCTTCACAACAGGGATGCCACCGTATCGTTTTTTCAACCGTAACAGAAGATAAGACATGTGTTCCAGGATGCTTCAGGTGGTCCACTATTCTCGAAAATTCCAAATGACACTGCCTGCACGATCTTCAACGAGGTAACCTACAACGAAAGTACGTATTGTCCTTTCATACAGCAGCGTGGTAAAGTTTCATGTTCAAGGCCACACCTACAGATAAAGAATACCAGTTCATTCCACCGTGACGTCATGTGATAAATGTTGACAGGGGCGTCCTTATTGGACAGAGGCGTGGTGACGTTTTGATGGGATTTAGGATGACATAGAATTTATTTAGAGGTCGAAGTCTTTTCGCATCCCTCGTCAGACAGACAGGATGTCAGGGAAGGGACCGCGGTCAGTCCTTGATGGAACGTTTTTTTGAGCCCATTGAAGACTCCTCGTCGTCCGAAATCACTACCTTCAAGGCAAAGTGCCAAGCCTACGGGAAAGTAATTTCAGGATCAAAAACTTCCACTTCCAACTTCAAGCTTCATCTCATTTGGCGTCTCAAACAAATTTGAAAAATGTATTGCAGTATCAGTATTTCTGTATTTGTATTTCTGCCCTCCCTAAAATGTATTCCTGTATTTGTATTTCCAAATACTTTTTGCCTCTATTTAAAATGTATTTCCGATACGTATCGCGATACACTTTTACAGATATATTTCAGTATCAGTATTTTAGCTACTATTTTAATGTATCCCAGTATTTGTATTTCCAAATACATTTTTGAGTATTTCTGCCCAACCCTGCTGCCTACTATGACAAGTTTATTTAGTCCACCTCCTTATATAGTCCTAATCTCAAGGTCATCTCCACCGACGCAAAAGGACAAACGCCACAGACTCCGTCACACAATGTAAGAATGTGGACAACCTTACAGGTCGACGCGATAAGGCAATATCAATCCCCCTTCAAACTTGAACAAAGGATCTCTTCCCCTTCAACTCTAAACGCTGATCCCACTTTTGATTCAAAAGACGCCCTCTCTACCTTCCACCACGAAAAACAAACAAAAAAACAACATTCGAAACGGCTTTTGGGCCAACACACGTCAAAAACCAAAAAACGTAAAAAAAATAGTTTTGTTTTTTAGTGGAACATTCACAATTAGGGGTTCCAGTCACACTTCAAAACAAAACAAAAAATTGACATTACATTTTTAAAAGTTTTTTTTTTTTGGATTTGCTTCGGAACTGTAGCGAAGCCTGACTTATACAGTTGCCTGGAGATTTTATCCGCAGTCTCCCTGACTACTCCTCACAGCCAAACTCGCACGCGCGACATGGCTGAAAGCCATGTCGCGCGTGCTTGTAGGAATATGGTGCTTGTAACGAATGCGTCCGCATTCTTACACGTAACAGTTTTAAGTGTATTCTCGAAAATTTTTCGCCCTATTCTTACCAATTGATAATCAAACTCTCTACATGTACGGAGAAAAGACTAAGTGCGCAGGCGAGCTGATGGTGCTATTGTGGGTTGAACCGTTTGTTCTCTTGTGAATGCTTTCTACAAAGCAGATCTCTGCGTAGAAGGTGGTTGAGAGTGGCTGTGTGGGTATATATAGGATGTTTGACAAATAAACCAGCTAGTTGAGTTTAAGGGGCGTAGGAGAATATGGTCCCGGACAATATGGTCCCGGACAATTTGGTCCCGAGTGCAAACCTGGACAAAATGGTCCCAAGTAAATTTTTCGGCACTTTTGACGCTCTGTCTAAAATCTCGCTGATATTTGCAGCGATTACTTTAAAGGTGCGTGATAGAAATGGAATACGGTCCATTCGTCACATGCCGATTCGTCGTAGGTGGAATAAAGGCAATTTATCGTACAGATATCGCATGTTTCGATGCAATGTTAGGATATAACAATGGAAATAAAGTTGCCTTTAAACACGTGACACGTTTTATGTTCCAACAAAATGTATACGTTCTTGAAGCGGCACTTGGTGTGGGAACGTGTTAATATGGCCCACGCCCTTCAAAGGGTCATTCATCGGTACGGCTTCCCTTGTACGTACTGTGTGCAGATTGTTAGAAGTCGTTGTTGCATTTATCGGTAGACTGGTTTAAACTCAAGTTGAACGCACGAAAAGAACAAATGGCGAAAATTATGCGCAAAAAAAAAAACTCTAGATTGAGAAACGGCTCGCAAAATAGGTATTTTGCGAATCAGATTTAATAACAGAAACCTGTGAAGACCAAGCAATAAAAAAAAGTAACTTCAAAATGACGAACTTTGAATGACGAACTTATGACATTTTGGAGTAACTTCAAAAATAAGTGTTTTAGCAAAAATAAATACACGCAATCTACAAACCTGTGAAAAAGACAGAAAAAAGAAAAGATCGAAACATCCCGAAAATGACTTGGGTCCGTTTTGTCCGGCCTAGCACTAGGGGCCATTTTATCTGGAACCATATTGTCTGGAACCATATTGTCCGGGACCATATTGTCCGGGACCATATTGTCCGGGACCATATTGTCCGGGACCATATTGTCCGGGACCATATTGTCCGGGACCATACTGTCCGGGACCACTTTGTCCGGGACCACTTTGTCCGGGACCACTGTCCGGGACTACATTGTCCGGGACCATATTGTCCGGGACCATATTGTCCGGGACCATATTGTCCGGGACCACTTTGTCCGGGACCACTTTGTCCGGGACCACTTTGTCCGGGACTATAATAACCGTGACCATACTGTCAGGATCCTGAGTTTAAGACGTTCCCTTCTATGTCTCGTTCCCTCGACTAAAATTTTTTTCCTTTCCTGCCCCACAGTCTCGGTGTTTTTTAAACGAAATGATTACATATACGGTTCTGGTTATCAAGCGCACAAAGCACGCCTTACGACGTTGCGCTTTTTGCGCCGTTTGATTTGCCCTTCGGCTCAAAAGAACCGCCGCGCTCGGACCTAAGATGAAACGAAGTATATTCCGTCTGGCTTTGCAAAGCTTGCGAGCCGTCTGCAGTCTGATAAAGTTGCCTCATCACGTCATATATATTTATATATTACTTTGTAGTGGGTTTAGCTGGTACAACCTGGAACACACTTCCAACTCTGACGCTCACACCGAACGCATTAAAAGTGAAAACGAATAAAAAAAAAAGACAAAAGTATTTTCCGGGCCATTTAGAGTGCTTCGACAGCATCGCGTCGCGGATGCTCGCAGGTGAAAACACTCTGCTGGCTCTCCTCGCTTGGACTAGGAGCAGTGACGTAGCTGTCATAAGAGAACGAAGCGCGCAGGCTTTAGTAGGTGCTGCATCAGCTCGTAGCGTCGGCTGCGTCCGGATAACGGTGTAAGATATGCTGTATACTCTCCATGCTTCGGATGTAAGGTTGAAACAATGTGAAGTATGTGGTTTTATCGTCCCATCCTGCTTGACTGATTAAGTGTTGTTCAGTGAGACGTTAAGCTTGCTGCGTCACGGTACTAAAAAAGAGTAAGAAAGAGAGAGGACAACTCATTCAATCGGATCGCCAAGTTGACTACCCAGTGTTGGAGAGCCACAAGCTCTATCTAAAGTCGGCGCCAAAATCGGCACGAAGTCTGCAACAACTGGACATCTTGGCCGGGGTCGCACTTTTTGGAGGTGCGATGGGGGACAGCGGGTGCATCACTGGGTCGCGTGTTAAGGCCCGTTCACACTCTTGCGACCTCTTAAAACTGGGTTCCTTAAACACTGTGCTTAAACGCAGAGGACATCACTGACGCCATCTATTGGGTAGCAGTGTAAACTTGGCGGTCCGGCATATTTTTTATTTCTCTCGCGCATTATCCTTTCTTTCTTGGCTCGAAAACTTTTGTCAATGTTATAACCGAGCCTTTCTTATGGGTATTACGCACATTTGACCTCGGAAATCCCGAAAAACCTTCGCTCTTCGGAAATGCAGTTCCAGGGTCACCTCATAGATGGCGCCACAATGTCAGTCTGTTCAGAGTCTGTTCCCTCGTTCTAAGAAATTTCAAGAAGTTTTAACAGATCTCGTCTCTCTCGGTCGTACTTGGTTGCAAGAGTGGGAACGGGCTTTAACCCACCCGGTGACGACGGTGATGCTACGCGAGGGCGGAGATAGTGACGTCACTGTCGCTCTTTTCTAAATTAGCTTCTGGTTTGAGGAAGCCTGCGGAACAAAAATAATTTGGCTGGTAACGCCCAAATGCCTCTGTTTATTATCAGCTTGCGGTTGGAGCATACATCCTGAATCTTAAACACCGATTTCGGGAATGCAATATGCCCCCTACAGTCATTAATCCAAATGTTAATGAAAATATCTTAGTTAATCAGCCGCCTAATTGCACAAAGAACCTTGTTCCTAGTGGTCGCCAAGCAGTGTTGGGAAGTACTTGAAGTACATTGTACTTAAAGTACTACTTCATGAGGTTTAGAAACTTGTACCTTACTTGAAGTACATTCTCTGAGTATGTACTTGTACTTCTACTTAAAGTATTTTTTTCTGGTACTTCGAGAAGTACAATTCCCGACTTCAAAGTACATTCCCCAATTCTGGTTTATCAAATTTGTATCACGAAATGATGCTTTGTCAACTACTGAAGTAATACTGGGAGGGATATTCTACTCACCAGAGATGTGAGCAGACGATCGCATCACTGGCATCACTCCGCTTGTTCTGGGGCCGGCTTTCCAGCAGCTTTTCGAACTCTGTCTCGGTCGGTGCAGCGCAAGGAGGAGGTTTAACATATCATGTGAGCAAAATTAATCATAATCTAGCACTAAAACTGCAGTGAGAGAGAGAGAGAGAGAATAAACTTTATTTTGCACGCCAGGTCCGGCGCTCGTTAAGAAGGTTCCAGGGTTACGATTCCCCTGAGGCATATGATATGCTGGAGGAGAGTATAGCTAACTTTCAAGTCGAAGAAAAGACAACGGAGGAGAACATCACAATGTTTTGAGACATTCTCTTTAGCTCTTTCCTTCGAGCTGAAAGTTCCTTAATTCTGCTGCACCCTCAATCTCAGGCGTCGCATTATGATTAATGGCTACCAGCCTCTCTTGCACACTCACGGTTGTTATTTTTCCACTAAAGAGAGGGCGCTTCTCTATGAGGACTGCTTGCGGAAGCTACGGGGCTGACGCTCACGCGCTCTCCTAGTAACATTTAACCCCCCTGGGTGCAACAACCAGGACAGCGGCGCCAAATTCAGAAGCGAGACTTCTGAGTTTGGCTCCAGCCCTTAATATAACTACTCTCTGGCCACTTGATTTCACTCAAATATTCCCCGCTGCTTTTGAAAAACAGGTCATGCACCCCTGATTACCCCTGGCCAATGCATACCAGTTGCTAAAATCACTGCATAGGGGAATTAAAGCACATCATGGTAGATTGTGTTAAAATACTTGTTCTTTACTTTGAAAGTACATTGCATTTATAGTACTTTACTTCAAGCACATTTCACCCAGTGCACTTACTTGCTCTTACTTGAAGTACATCACGTCTCATTTACTTTTGTACTTCACTTGAAGTACCTTTTAGATGCACTTTACCCAACACTGTCGC
>JAZHYW010012305.1:0-38587 GCA_037355805.1 Ixodes ricinus
GAAGACCTTGGGGCTTCCTAAAAGAGGTGTGGCACGTTTGCGATTTCTGAAGACACGTTTCTCATTAGAATATTTATTTAGTGTCACACTGCAAGGAACTAACAGCAGCGATAGTTGAGAAGCATCTTCCCTATCCCGCTTTATCGAAGTTACTTTCCCGTTGATCCCCAAGACGATGTTCTTTTGCAGAGCAAAGATGTGCGTTCCACCATCAACCAAGTCTGTTTTTTTTTTCAAACTGCACACTTCGACCTTGCCCAGTTAAAACTTGGCTTCATAGTAAGGGAATATTTGTGCCATGGTCGGTTAACTGTAGGCTATGCAATAAGCCAGAAACCATAGAACACTGCTTCATTTACTGTAATGACGCCTTTTTTTTCTGGGATGTGCTTCAACGAACACTAAAGAAAGACCTCGACATCACTGATCAAAATATTCGTTTCCTTCCATTCTCAAAAGAGGAAAGTGTTCATTACGACATGTTCGTAATTTTAGGCCTCCACAGTTTATGGAGATGTAGAATGATCGATAGAAACGCGGAACCGCCACGCACGACCAAATCTATTTTTGTGGAGAATATGGCTCAGCTGCGCAGTGTTTATGCGGCACAGCCATCCCAGCCTAGACTGGTATCCACTGTTAGACGCCTGCATAGGTCTACCAGATTTTTGAACATTTTGCTTGTTTGCCCAGTGTGAACTCATCCGTTATTTATGTATATAGCACTGTGATACTAAAAACTTTAGATGCAATCTGAGAATCGTTAGATTTGAGAGATTTGATTATCATCTGTTTAGCTTTTGTATAATAATCTAATCAAGACATCAGCGTGAAAGACGCCAACGGTTGACTGCAGATTGAATGTTCTCTGTAAATAGCATTTCATCTTTGGTATGTATATTACCATGCTAGTTTGCCTGTTTGAATGTTTTTTGGCTGATGTGCTCTCTCCTGTCCTATAACTCGCATGTAACGAAAGAAAAAGGGGGGGGGGGGGGGAGGATCGGCGGCCGAGTTGGCTAGCGCACACTAGCGCACACCAGCTCGGAGCACGTGGGGCGAAAGCTCGCGCCGCAGAACCCAGAGATCCTGGGTTCAGTCCCCACCGCTGCCCGTTCCGGTCTGGATGAGCATCGTACCGGCGTGCGGTCGTGTACCACTACTGCGTGGTGCACGTTAAAGACCTCAGGCGGGCGGTTGTACTGCACTGGCTAAATTGCTCATCTACAGCGAGTGACTCGTCGCAATTCTTTAAATTGGCTGACCAAATCCACAGGCTGTATAACTATCCCCACAACCCAATTCATAAGCAATCTGGAGCATCTGCTCTCCCGCAAAGGACCTAGAAGAGCCAATCGCTGCAATCTATAGGGAGGGCGCTCGGCGAATGACGGGGCCTCATAATATCCCAGGCAGCTCACAGTGTTGCGCCAACATTGGCGTCGGATCGGATAAGCCGGGCCAATATAATTCTGATACTGCCAATATTGGCGCTGGATCGTAAAGATCGGGCCATTATTGCCGTGATGTGGCCGATATTGGCGGAACATCACTTGGGTCGGCCAACGCCACGCTGATATACAGAATCCAGCGCCGTTTTCCGCTAATTTGTCGGGTCTGAACCGGCTATATCGGCCGGTATTAGGGATTCTTGACCGTTTCTAAAACGATACTGAATGGGTCAATCGCGCTGAGGGCCGCTGCTGTTGCCACGGGGCCGCGCCAGAGGGCGCGCCGGGCAATCAGCGGTTGGAGCCGGGTTTTTCCGTGCAAACAAACGGAAAAAACGCTTTTGTAGGTAACTTTTATTGAGATTAGTACAAAACGAGGGGGCGCGTGATGTTTTCTAAGATCTTTAGTTTAGAAGGTTTTCGCACAATTAATATTGTTTTTATACAACCATGTCTCAGCGGTGATTTCAGGTACCGCGTCCCGAGCTAGGCGCATCCTAACTTCGGCAGTAATTCGCGGCGCGTCCGGTTGGGAGTCGGGGGTGGCACCCGTGAAGCCCCTTCCACCGTATCTGATTCGGAGCCAGAAAAGGCCGATTACAGCCAAAATTGAAATCACGTGCAGTTCCTCGAGAGAAATGGCGGCGTTGCGATCGCTATTAGCTCGGTGCTCGACTACGGATCGGTGCCACTTTTTCAGAGCAGGCTCTATTGCAGCCCAACTGATCGGTTCTAGTAACGTTGGCTTGGCCCAAGTCCGCTGACACCGCAGCGGCCTCGGCCATGTTAACCGATATTCGCCCATCTCTGCTCAGAACTCGAATGATATCGCCGATTCTGGCCCATTTTTAGAACGACTGCTAACTGATATTGGCCCAGTACTGGGCCGTTGAGAAACATAAATCTGGGCCAATATTGTTAGCGATAGTCCCCCGACGCTGGCCCAGTGTCACCGTGCTGCCTGGTATGTTTAAACAGATGAAAAAAAAAAAAGGTCTGCGCTGTGACACTAGAGCATGGTAAAACTTCATGCTCAGTGTAACAGCGCAGATGCCCAAGATTGCTTTGAGTGTACGCGTAAAACTTGTTTTCTTTGAAAATCCTAACCCCCCCCCCGCCCCCCCCCCCCAAAAAAAATAAATAAAAAAATAAAAGATAAATAAACGACGGCCATGCCGGGATAAAACGTGGACTCAAGCACGGCTGCATGAGCACGAAAGATGCGACGTATTCGTGGCTTTTCTGCCACGTGGTACACTTAAACGGTGTACGGTCATTTGTGCAGGCTGATAATAGTAACCGAGAAGAGTTATGGCAACTTTACGGCAGAAAAAACGGAGCCATGCGATATAAAACTGATGCATTACATTTTAATATTAATGCGAAGCTCTCGGAGTTTCCGGTGATCACCATATAGGACATATGTATAAAGCATCTACGCCCGTGTTGCCGCAAGCATTCGCAATTATACTTCCCGGTATTTACCTGTACGGCTTATCTTTGTAGTTCCTCGTTTAGAAAGCAAGTGCAAGCAGCACACATGCGCGTGTGCGAGCATGAGTCTGTATGTGTGTGTGTGTGTGAAGAGAGAGAGAGAGAGCATAATTTACACACGATATCCGCACGTATATAAAATGTGTGAGTTCGTGGCTCATTATCATTTCATTTGTCTCGCGGGACCACGTCCAAACACCTGTAATATTATAACTGAATAATATATAACTGGTTGTTTTGCAGTGTACACATTGAAGCAATTAGCGTCGTTACAGGATTGCTTGACAATGACGGATATCACTCCGGGAGAGTAAGCTCAATCATCACAAGTTTACGTAAATCAAAATTATGGTTTCGGAAAGATTTTCTTAGAAGCCTCTAACAGCCTAACTCAAATTTTGTTCACGAACCTTGCTCATGCTTGGCCTTCGGTATTCTTTTCAATGCCGATACCTTGGACGTGATAATATGGACTTTTAGCAAACCGTTAAGGCTCGTTCACACACAGCTGCGTTTGATTGCTTTAAGACTGCTTGCGTCGAGCTGTTGCTATGGCGACCTTCGACGATCCAATGGGAGGCGCTGTGCTGCACGACGCAACGCAGCGCAACGCAGTCGGACAGAAATCAGCGAAGACCTTTACCGTGTTCCGCGTACCGCGCTACCGGAGCCTTTGAAGCATGCTTTTAAGCGCGCGCCCCGCGGTCACGGGAATCACCCAGGCGCGCGCTTAAAAGGCTCCGGTAGTGCTGTTCGCGGAACACGGTAACGGCTTGCTAAAAGTCCCCAATGAGATAGATGCTCAAAACTCGTCACGCCCTACGGTTCTTAAAGGGTAACTCAGGTACATTCTTTCGATTTTAAGGTTACGACTGCCTTTAGAGCAGGAAGTGTCTCAAAATTACAAGTTGTATTTTTTTATGCCTTGTGATCGTGTGGTACAAAGTTCGTATTGCGGTACAGCAAAACAATACGACTGTTCAAATCAAAAGGGCAGTTCCGATCAGTCAGGTAAAATGCTACGGCTGTTTTACTGCTTTCCTTCGTGATATAACAAACATCTGTAGCAAATATCAATACACAGTCATAAAGTTGCCGGCAGAAAAGCCAGTTCGCCGCGGTGAGCAGGTGGTATTCACAGAGCGCCATAATTGAGCGTGGTGTTCACAGTGCAGACTCAGAACGAGCCCCCACTTATCTTCTGAGCAGAACTACAATCTTGGGGGTGGGAAATGCACGTCGCAGAAGCGTTCTGGAAGCTTTCCGTAAGCTCGCGCCGAGCAGTATACTGGGAGAGTTGCCCGCCAAAACAAGCGGACTTCGCGTAAACTCAAAATGGAAGATTTCGCTTTTGGCCACTCTACTTACGTGCGCTAGTCCAAATGCGCGGTTAGTAGTTGTTTTACAAGCACAATGTATTGTACTCTGACATTTTGCTGCGCCTGCAATTGGTTACTATATTCAAGCACTGGCCATGCTTTATTGATCTCCAAAAAAGAACTTACAAATAAGCTTTATTCCTCTTGATTCTAAAGAAGGTTAGGCTTTCTCAAACAAAAATAAATCTGGCAATTAAGCGCAAGGTTCTCGGTACCTCCCATAGATGGCGCCCATCGCGGTACTCAATTTTAGCGGTGGTCATTTTTTGAGACCGAATACGCAAGTATTCAAAAACTGACTTCTAGAAAAAAGGTAATAAGTTTAAGCTCATATAATTTTAAGAGATCGTAGAAGATAAGTAAGTTCGAGCTGCTGACTACGTGTGCAACGCCAAAAACGCTCACATTAGCGATAAACACTTTTATTACAATGGCGGGTCACAGCATACCTTGCGTGCCTAGTCCAGAGTGGGTTCAAAATTCGATAACACAAAATGGCGGTGGCAAGGGGTCCCCGCCTGGTTGCCTTACTTTCCAGCTGTGTTTGCCGGATTGCCGGCATCTTCAAAAGAGTGCCAAACTCTCCCAGTATCATGGGCTTTGACTGTAGCCGCCAGTGAATGCCCCCTATAAAACAACAAGACGTTCAGTACGGTTTAAAGCGTGCCGCGTGATTGCCCTGGGATATTATCACAGATGAAACCGTTGGTAGGCAGCAGTCGAACATCCCGTGTATAACTTTCCGGAGCGAAGTATCCCGAGGAAAGCTTTCATCTGGATTTCGGAGTACTCGTCCTTCCAAAATCTTTTCCATGAACGGCGTCGACCCACACCTTCCCTCAACGTCCCGGTTGTGCAGAGGGTCTTTGGGTCCCCAAAGCACAGCAAGGCGTGCTCGGCACCGCGCAACGATGCCAGTCCCTTTGGGCTCCTTGTACTTCGGCACCAACGCGCTTGCGTGAGCCGAGAGTCAATAGACGGTATTAGTGGACCGTACGCTAAAGCTTTGCGTACGCAAACAAATTGCGGGTCGGGAGCGCGTATGGGCAGAACGCAATAGAAGGGCTAGCGTATTGCGAACGCACGCAACGCTGTGGATATTGTGCTGCGGGTAGAGGGCATTGCGGAAGCTTTCGAGATATCTCGGGGGCCGCGACAGCATTAATTTTAAGATGAAGGTTACCTCGGCTGGCGCAGCATGGGCGACCTGGTGTTCGCGAAGTTCAGTGTCACGTGAAATTACGTGGTGTTCAGCTCGGCAATTCTTTCCGGGACTATACCGCAGTCGAGTTAGATCGCCGTGCAGCTGAAGGAGCGCATAGTGCAAATGTTCACAGCTCGCATTCCGTGTGAAACTTTGCGATCTGCTCAACGCCCCTTCGCGAAGTTCATTACCGACGGACGAACGACTCCAAAAATACGCCGTCGCCGTGTACTGGTTGTCTGTAGGTCATAGATTTCTGCCCGCGATAGCACTGATAAAAGGCGTTCTTTCCACGGTACAATTGACGGAGGCTCCGTGATCGAATTTCGCTACGTACTCGGCTCGCAGGCTCCGGACCTCCGGACCCCGCAGAAGCGCGCTTTGACCAGGCAGCTGCGGCTTGGTATAATTTGAAACAAAATGATTGGAAACGTTTTCACTTTCAGCATTTCTTTTGAGGAGCGTGGTGGCGCTGTCGACAAGTGAAATTCTACGGCTCTGGCAAACTGAATCAAGTTAATGCAGAGATATTCACTCGGCAACGTTTACAGAACGCCCAACTAAAGTCGGTCCGAGCAGGTATTTTCTAGCGTACGCTATACTGTTGCGTATTGTGTACATAAGAGCCAGCACCGCTATACTAGAACTGTTTATTACACTTCGCGCTTTATCACTGAGGAGCACTTACAAACGACGGCAGCTAAGGCATAAAATAGCAAACAAAAAATCGGTCTTTAGAACGGCTGTAGACGCAGCAAAAAACACGGCGAAAGAAGAAGTGGCATAACGAACAAGTAACCTTCTTCAGTACAAACATGACATCGGGGCACAAGTTTGTTTGACAAACAGTCAACCCGCCGAATGATCACTGAGAAGCTGGTAGTAGCACTTTGAATATCGGTTTAAGAGTGGTCGCAGTTTCCAATTAGTCTAATATTTTAGCAGTGCTCGTCTTTAAGCTTCGTAAATCGAAATCAGTAATTTATACTGGTTCAACTTTTGATCGTAATTACCCTTTAAACACTGCAGTCCATGCATTCTAGACTTGAGCCACCAATTTTCAAATCTTTTTTTCGTGGGAACTTCTGCTGTTATGCACATCAGTATATCAATAGTCTGGGTTCATATCCCGCGTATAAGAGAAATAACTCCCATGTCTCCGTCGTCAGGAACATATTTCGTAGGCTGTACCTGACTCTACGTGCAAGAGCCTTGCGTTGTTACAGGTGTCCTGAGGAAATTTCTGAGGTCGCCTAAATGTGCGCGATAACTCACTCTGCTGGCTCTAAGCATTTTAGAAATCCCTTTATGATGACGATACGCAGTGGATTTCCCTAGTAAGAAGAGCAATCAAATATCGCAACGCACCGAGGTCATCTCCGACGATGGGAGGAGCACCTTCCGAAACCAGGACCACTGTCAGTCAATACCACAAGGATCCTTGCGCCTCCGACTGGTGAAACCGCGGAGTGATATCTCGAATGCACGCGGCTCGTTGCCCGTACAGCCCGGACTACGACTCAACTCTGCGAGCGCGCGCTCGAGAAAGAAACAAAAAGTCATTGTGCGTTGCTTTTTACACGATTATTGCAGCATTGTGTTCCCTCTCCGCGAAGAATTAAAATTTGTTTACTACTCTTCTTTGCTTTCATCATCCACAAAAGCATACACATTTTGTAATAATAGCGTAGGTTAACAATCTCAAAGAAATGTCGCGTTTTCATCGGTCACGTGTCGTCCTGGCGGCCGGAACATTTCTCCTCCCATCGCCGGAGATGTCCTCGATGTGTTCGATCTTTGATTGCTCTTTTAATAAGAATATCGGCCGCGCGCCGTTATGGTTTATAGATTCCTAGGATGCCTATAGCCCGCAGTGAGTTGTCGCCGTATCCAGCCGATCTCAGAAACCTCCTCAGGGCACCTTTGAGGGGAGCTCGTTCTGTCAATTTGAGCACGATCTGAGCTCGCGCTCGTAGGGCCACACAATCCGCAATGCCTATTTAGCGAAAAGTCTCTAATATTTGGAAATGTACTCGCTAGCGGCGGGTAAACTCAGAAACGCCGTTATCGTTGACAAAAAATGGTGGCGGAAATGAAGAAAAATAAATACACATGTTTGACCGTCCTGACAAAGAATAACAAAGACCAGGGATAACACAATGAGTCTAGCAGAAACCAGACACTTCATTATTATTAATTGTATTTTTTTATGTACGGTACTATCTTGCGCTAAATTTAGCAGAAACTGAATGTAAGTGCACAAGCGAGCTGGTGTAAATTGATAATCCCCGAGAATGCAGGTAAAAAACGACGCACACCTAAACGTCTCAAGGTGTGGGTGGGGGGGGAGGGGGAATGGGTAGTCTACCTCATGATGGTACGGCAGGAAAGGATTCAAGCGCGAGCTCCTTGCTCTGGGGCACATCTCGACGGAACAAGCGCTCGTGCATTAGAGGCAGCTGGCAACGCTATGGCCTCGCGCTTCTAGCCTTCACTGCGGGACAACATAGGTGAGACCACAGCTTGGAGCACGAGGAGCGAAAGCTCGCGCTGCACAACCTAGGGATCGTGGGCTCAATTCCGCCCCTGACCATTTCGATCTGGACGAGCATCGTACCGACGTGCATGGTCGTGTACGTGTATCACTACTGCGTGTTGCACGTTAAAGACCCCAGGCTAGCAGTTGTATTGCACTGGCCATAAGCACAAATGTCAAATTTGGTTTTGGGTTTTGTTCATGAGGTTTGAAACTCTTCAGTGTATGCGACGTGCTTTTGTGTTTTTTTGTACACGTAGTCTTGGGGTTTCATGTGATGTAGGACAAGCATAATTATTTTGATTGGTCACGTGACATCAGGCCACGTGACGTCGATTTCCCTCGCTAAATTCAGCAGGAAACTGAGTTTGGTGATTAGGCCAGGTGACATCGTCACGACGTCGATTTCCCCGCTAATTTAGCGAGGAAACTGCGTCCTTCCGGTTGAGCGGAGCGATGTCAGGGGAGCAGGATCTCACCTGACTTGCTACGAACTACGGATTGGCTCTGGTGTCTCGTAGGGCCCGTCCCGGTAGATCTTAAGATGAAAGGGATTACAGCCGGATGCGCCATCCCAGCTGCCCACACTAGAGACGCAGCCATCTTGAATGTCGTCACTTCTTCTACGCGGTAAAACATCGTTTTGATCTCTCCACGCCGCTGAAAGTTATTTACGAAAAACGCGTGATTGTCGCACACTCTTGTTTTGCCTCACCTATATGTTCTCTCGCATATTCCCGGTATAAATATCTTATTATTTTTTTCGTCCCGCATACCAGATACGGAACACACGTGCCTGAGAACGACAGGAAACATAAAACGTATATAAATCAAAGCTTTTCTCTGACGTCCTATGTCACAGCGGTAGCGCTGCTGTCGATATGGCAGATGCGTAGACGTGGTAGCTTCCTGTTGTTGTTGGTATGCTCAGTTTTCACACCCGACGTGGGACAGCGCTTCGTGTAGGCCAACAAAGTGTTGGCGTGCACGAAGCCTGCATATTGCAGCATATCGGCTTGTACGAAATACATAACCTCGTTTGAATGAAGTCCCACGTTCTGAGAAAAGCAGCAGCATCTTCTACAAATACAGAACGGTTTCAACATCGGCGTTGTATGTCAAACTCTTCGCAGAGTTCTAGTTTAGAGGCAATTGCAGGAGAAGGTCAAAGCCATTGTTCTAAAGAGGCCTTTTTGTGCTATTGGCGAAGATATTCGCAACGATGACAAAAAAAATAACTAAAAACGCACGGGTTAAAGTGAAGGTCATAAACATGACTCCTTCTTATATAACGCAGATTGTAGGAATCGTTTATAAATGCCGTCATGTGTTATACCGTTCAGTGGTAACCCTTCCGTACAACTTTCTATTTTAGCGATGCTACAATTACTTGGTTTCTTGCATGGGAAACACAACAGCGACACATATATGCGCTTCCTATATACTCTTCAGAAGCGGGCTATTCGTATTATGTTTAGTATTGAACGTTATACTCACACGGAACCATTATTCAAAACGCGTAGAATATATAACCGATTAAAGAACATTACACTTAAAAACTTCTTAAATACCAAATGCTTGTCAAACAAAATCAACTTGTTTTTTATTCATTGCTCAAATGAAACTGAAGGTGTCTACCTACCCAAGCTGTTGTGTTGACACTTAGTCAACGCCATGCTCATGGACAAATTATGTCCTCCAAATGATGAGTTTTTCTGTTCCAAATGCTTTTAACAGTATGAAAATATGTGGCATAAATGTTATGAGTACGTCCAGAAAAAATATTCTTTGTCTGTTTCCCTAGTTCTAGCCTAGGCTAATTATTTATTTAGATGGACATCGGTATAAGTGATATTTTGTTTGCCCTGTGTCGTCTTTCGTTTTTTTTTTATGTTACGTTCGCAGCTTACAGCTACAACTAACAAATGCTCTGTGCCGTTGTTGTTTTTTCGTTTTTTTTTGTCGTGTTATTTAGTGCGCTTTTAATTTCTGCATAAGTGTTCTTTCAAATTACAGTATTCTGTATAATATTTTTTTAAAATATATGTTGCGGGTGATGAGGAGAAACTTAGTCAAACAACAGCAGTTTGCTTTTTTTTTTTCTTACTCCCCATTACCCTGGAGGAAAACAATAAAGTTGACAATGCATGAAGCGCTGGAATTAAAAATGTCGCGCAAAGTGCATTTCAGGGCACTTGAACCGCCATAAAAAGTTCACATAACAATAATAATAATAATTGAGTTGCGTGTATGTTTATACAGCCGGAGGTTAGTCAGCCTCAATGGGCGTCTGTTGTCTCTGCTGTAGATGGAGAATTTAGCCAGTGCAGTCCGATTGCTAGCCCGGTGTCTTTAATGTGCGCCACGCAGTAGTGATACATGACCCCCACGCCGGTACGCTTATCCAAATCGAAACGGGCAGGGGAGGGATTGAGACCAGGATCCCCGGGTTCTGCATTGAGAGCATATATATACATAGGGACGCTCTGCAGTAGTCGCGTATGGGCGCCGCCATAACCGACCTTTAGTTTTTGTTTCCTCTTATTCCGTTGGCTCCACTTCATCATTGCCACAGCAGGACAAGTTCTCGCCACTTTAGCTGCCACTGTGGCTACGTTTACATGGATGCGACCGCAGCGAATCGGATCCAGTTAACGAATCGAATCGGTCCATGTTAACGGCTCGGATCGGATCGGGATCCGATCCGATTCGATCCGCTGGGACGGGGTGGTTTGAGATTGTCAATCCGAATCGAGACTCTCCATGTATGCGCTAGCGGATCGAATCGAGTGCTCGAGTGGGGGATCACGGGAAGGTTGCGTTGCATGCCGGTAGCGGATGCGGACGACCAACATGGCGGCAGCAAACTCAGCTGGCGGCGAAGTTCTCCGTGTGGTCTAAAGTCACAAGGAAACGGAGACATTCATTGCACTAATAAGTGAAATGAGTTTCTAGTTCATTACTGGACTCGCACCGGCAGCGCAACCAAGTCCACTTCCAGAGGTTGGAGGGAGAGCTGCAGTCGCTGGGATTTCAGTGGGACTGGATACAGCTCAGAACCCATTAGAAAAATCTCAAAAGCCGCTACGTATGCGTCGGCTGCGATGTTGACATTGAAGTAAGGTGGCAATGAAGAAGGCATGATGAAGGTTTGTCCGCGCGACAACCAGCGAAACAAAATAAAGTTGCTGAAACACCAAACAGAGCGCCAGCACCGCTGCACTGTCAGCCATGTTTGCTGCTCCGAGGTGCCGCTGCGGGCTCAATTACAACTTCCGCCACGCTAGGGCAAACCGGAAACCTCGGAAACAATCGAAAGGTCGCGAGGTTTGCGTTGTGATCATTCGACACGAGGTGCCGCTACCGGTCAATCCGAATCCATGTAAACGCAGTGGTTCAAGTGAATCCGATTCGCTAACTGGATCCGATGCGCTGCTGTCGCATCCATGTAAACGTAGCCTGTGTCCTTCTCCCCAGCATAGGCCCTTCTGGAGGCTCGTCAACACCCGCTTCAGTAGCTCGGCCTTTCGGTAAGACAAGAGAAGGTCGGCAATGGCCACTCAACCTGGCACCAGGCACGTAGCCAGGGGGAGGGGGGCGGGCGTGGGGCCATTCCCCCCCCCCCCGAAATTTGCCATTTTGCTGGGGCTCCTCTCCCCCTCCCCTCGTACAGAATTTTGTCATGAACGCCCCCCCCCCCCCCCCGAAAAAAAAATCCTCCTGGCTACGTGCTTGCCTGGCAACTGTTTAAAGTGGCAGAGGCAGTGGTTGGGAATCGCATTTTTGTTTTTTGTTTTAATTTTTATATGTTGTGCCGCATACTTTACCTAGAACAACGCTTTTATTTTAATCGTCAAAAAGTTTTAGTTTTCGAGAAATAAATTCCCAAAGGTGCGGGGAAGAACAATGTAGTTTCGACCGCTGTCGCGTGCAGCATGTTTGAAGCTCGTTCGGTTCTATACTATTAAGAGCAGAGCCCTTATAATATTTTGTGGTAATCTACGTATTACTGAGCTGTTATTTCCTCTAGAGTTATATTTTCTACTCATAATTGAAATATTTTTTTAAATAGCCAAACTTGCCACCTCTGACGATTATGCACGAAGATTCAGAATTAATTTTTAGGTAAAACTTTTAACGTATGACATTCAATTTTTTTCTCTGACAGAGCGTTTCATTGCCTTTTTCAAAAATGCATGTTTCATTTGTCTACAATTTTTTATACCAAAAATAAATTGTGAAAATGATGAAGTTTTCAAAATTTTGTCAAATTCAGCGCGCCGTTAAAAAAAAAAGGCCATTTTTAATATTTTTTTTATTTTCTCGTATTTTACTCTTCTGATATCCTTCTTTTATCAGGCATATATTTTGATACGTGTAAAGCAGTAGTTTAGCAATGCCGAGCGTCTCAATATGCTGTAGAACAATAACCACTGACAGCAGATTTCATGACAACTGCCGCCTCTTTCAAGCGCAAAGTTCTCAAAGAGAAGTAAAAAAACATCTGCAAAATCGTCTCAGCTCCCATCGGCAGATAATACTCGTTTCTGCTGTGGCGATAGAACCGCTCCTAACGTTAGCGAGTTGCGTGGTCGACTGTGCCGCGAGATGGACCTTGAACCCAGCAGTGCGAGCAGTCGACAGCGGGATGCCCGAGCTGCCGCTTACCGACCGAAAGAGCCCAGTGTTGAGACTGTACACGATTGAGACCCACGCAGAGCCTGGTGGAAGGGTTGAATAGTCCTGCCTCGTGCAAAAGAAGGTTCGAAATTCATCGAGTGGAACCGGGAGCGTTTGGCAGAGTACTCTTCCGCGTGTGTGCGCGTACGGACTATCTACGAATGCTATGGCCGAGACGTACAGTGGGAAGCGCGTTTTCTGTGCGGACTATCGATGACGGCATAAGAAAAATGTGCTGTGGCAGACACGCTTCAGGTCTGTGAACGATCTGGATCTGAAAATACTCAGGCAAATTTTGGATCCTTCAACTCCCATCTCGCGGACGGATCAGCTGTGCCACAACTGCTTCAGGTATTTCAGTTCCCTCGTTGAAGATCGGCATGAAGCATGCAAAGCCGGACCCTCGGATGCCCACGAGGACTTCGTTGACAAAGCAACGGCTGTCAACGAAATAAACGAGTGCGTATCATCACTGCAGATAGAGATCTCACCATTCAGGATGCCAGCTGAATTGAGAAAAAGTCGGCTCGTTTATACGCGGACAAAAAGCAAAGTGAAGTCGAAGAAGCGGTAAAGAAACGAATGCGGCGTAAGATCAGTGACGCGTATGATGTGCCACAGCAGACAACTGGAGCATCTTCGTCCACAATGTGCGCCAAGTGGGAAGCAAACGTGCGAACAGCATTCCAGAAGAGCGCGTCTATCAGTGAAAGGTGTCAGTTGCTCACACTGTTTCCAAACGATATGAGCAAGCAGCAAATACTAAGCGTTGTTCCCGAGGCAACCAAGTACTTGATCGACAAAGCAAGACGCCTTAAAGCAGCCCAAGGAGTATGGGCACTTCCTGATCCATACACTCCGCACAAGCTCAGGGAATCGGATATCGCGACGGCTTGTCGTGTTTTCTTAGAAGACGAGATGGGCTGCTCCATTCAAAGTCCGAGCAAGAGAGACGTCATCGCGTTAAAAAAAACATCGGGGTCGAAGGAGTTTGTAGTGAAACGATAAATAACGCGCTCTATTCGTGAATCTCTACTCTCTTCTGATGAAAACCTATCCGGACATCAAGCTTGGCCTAACCAAATTTTATACGCTGCGTCCGAAGTGGGTGAAAATTGATCCGTACAGAGACCAGTGCGTGTGCGCGAATTGTGCGAACTTTCAACTCGTGGTGGCATCAGTCAACAACGCCTCATCCCGCGCTTTCTCTGAAAAGGACATCACTTCTCTCTGCATATGCTCCAACTCTTCAGAAGCCTGTATGCTGCTAAAATGCAAAGAATGCCCTGGAGTGAGGAGTCTAAGTGCACGTACACTACATCTTCACTGTGAGGAGGATATTCAACTGGCGATTTGGGAGTCGGGAAACTATGATAAAGAAGACGCTTACTGTGGCCGTGTTCCTCAAGCTGACAAGAGATTGCGTGGAAAAATACATTACTCATAAATACATTACGAATATTCAAAGAAAAGCAATACGAGATGTTAAGGCGAATGTAACACAAAGGTCAATTGTGTTACACTTTGACTTTGCAGAAAATTGGAGCATTGTTCTTCCAAACCAAGTGCAAGGCTACTACTGGCATAAAAAGCAAATCAGCATTTTCACATGTGTTGCCACAACAGCCAACGGAGCAAGAAGCTTTGCCACAGTTAGTGATGATCTTCAACACGATTCTGCACATGCCCTTCTGGCGCTAAGAACCATCGTTATGATCCTTGAAGAGAAAGAACCCATCTTCAAAACGATAATATATGTATCGGATGGCGCCGTGATGCACTTCAAAAACAGATTTCAGTTGTATGAAATTGGGAAAAACCGCGTCCTGTGGCGGTGGTGGTTCTCTGCAAGTGGCCACGGAAAGAACGCCTGTGACGGCATCGGCGGCCTTTTAAATCACCATGCCACATTACACAACATCAGAGAAACTGCTAATTCTGCAATCCTGACTTTTCGTGACTTTGTGTCTGTCCTAACAGCGAAGCAAGTCAAAACGCGCATTATCGACTTGCCCAACGAAGAACTTACGAAGTTCTGAGAAGAGATGAAGGAAAACTGGAGCGGCATTCACCAAGCGCCTGGACTGCGTTCGTGTCATGTTTGGTATAAGCAATCACCTGAAGCCTCCATCGGAAACAGGGTGCACGTAGCTAGGACTGCAGAAGAAATTAATTTTTGAACTAGAATCATTACTTCGGTTTTGACGAGTGCCTAATGTATAAGGTTGCATTGTGCTGTGCCTCGAGCATTCAGCTGCCTAGCTTACACTAAATAAATATATCTTATGGCGCTGAAGCCAATTTAGTTTTCATGTTTCCATGTATATTAGCTATGCAAGGAACAATTGGTTTAATCACATTATGAAAAATGTGTGACCATAATAAACAGTTCGTATTGTTAAAAGATTCTAATTTAGCTTGACGATAATGTTGTTCTTAAGTAGTATTTAATAACACAGCAAACTTGGTTACAATCGCTCTGCTATATCGTAAAAAAGAACGTGCCAGAATGTCCAGCTCCTTTCCCCAAGAAAATACTTTGTGATTAGACTCTAACAATCCTCCTCACCGTCAGCAAATTCATCCGCGCCTACTTCTCTCTATTTGTTTCCCTTTCTCTCCCTCCCCCAGCCTGCTCGAGTCTTGTGACTGCCAAAGTGAGATAACATTACGCGCAAGCATACCTCTTTCCCGTTTTCAGATATGCAACAACATCAACAACTGCGTACGGTCCCGAACTTCGTATCCCTATATCACACGTCCATACTGCTCCGCAAAGTATCGCACTCTTCCACACTTAAAATGGACGTCGCTCAGTTCCATTTTTTTTTTGCTTGCTCGTATGCACGAACGCAGGCACAAGTTCAGGCTCTTCGGTGGAAACTCGTGATCTTCCGTGAACGTATTTCCCTGCTGTGAATTGGAGAGGCACTCTTCGCTCCTAAGTTTAATTTCAAACAAGGACGTGAGGCCGCAATCTGTGGCATTCATAAGTTAACATGTAGTTTTCGGAGCTTCGGGGAAACATAGTTCTTTTTCACAGTTTAATCCGTAATGTCAACAGATACCAAAGTCATTACTTATAAATCAGGTGTGATGTTGTCCTTTACGTGGTGTCGAAACTAATTTATAAGCGTAAAATCACAAATACAATATTTTTCGGGTGTAGTTACAGTTCACAAAGGCGTACGTGATTTTTTTTTACAAAAGTCGAGTTCACCAATATTAATTTTTTTAAATATTTGTTGGCTATATTTAGATTGCTAGAAAACAATGTACACGTTCTCTTCCCACTACGTTATGCTCGACTGTATCAAACACGGCGCTGATAAAAATTCCCCGAAAATTCGACGTTGGCGGTTGCTGTTTCACAGCATATTAAGACGCTCGGCATTGCTAAACTACTGCTTTACACCTATCAAAATATATGCCTGATAAAAGAAGGATATCAGGAGAGTAAAATACGAGAAATTAAAAAGATATTAAAAATGGTCTTTTTTTTAACGGCGCGCTGAAGTTGACCAAATTTTGAAAACTTCATCAATTTCAAAATTTATTTTTCGGTATAACAAAATCATAGACAAATGAAACATGCATTTTTGAAAAGGCAATGAAACGCTCTGTCAGAGAAAAATTTTTGAATGTCATACGTTAAAGGTTTTATCTGAAAATTAATTCTGAATCTTCGTGCATAATCGTCAAAGGTGGCAAGTTTGGCTATTTAAAAAAAAAATTCAATTATGAGTAGAAAATATAACTCTAGAGGACATAACACTCAGTAATACGTAGATTACCACAAAATATTATAAGGGCTCTGCTCTTAATAGTATAGAACCGAACGAGCTTCAAACATGCTGCACGCGACAGCGGTCGAAACTACATTGTTCTTCCCCACACCTTTGGGAATTTATTTCTCGAAAACTAAAACTTTCCGACGATTAAAATAAAAAGCGTTGTTCTAGGTAAAGTATGCGGCACAATATAATATAAAAAAACAAAAAATACGATTCCCACTTACTGCCTGAATCTGAATGAAACCGGCTATATATATATACAGGGTGTTTCAGAGAACTCAGGCCAAATCGCTCCTGCGAAAACTACTCATCGCAACGAAAAAAGGCTTGTGTCGTTTTGGTCCTGGGCCAGGGGCCCATTTAGAAAAATTATTAAAGTCCGGGATAATTAAGTTGTTAATTATTTTTGCGTAATTAACTTTTTTAATATTGTGTTTAAGGGCATGGTTTCAATTAGAAAATTGTTCAGCATCATCAAAAACACTAAATCAACAAATTGCAGAACGATAGAAGGCACGCGAAGCATTTTACGGCTTTCTGAAAAACCGCACAAATTCGACGGGTTCTTAAGTTTCGGTTTGCTATCGGAGCGCATCTCGGCCCCGGCGGCACCGCGCCCCGTGGAGAGATAGTGCAACCAACCTCTGCTGCGTCGTGTCGATCGCGCAGCACAGCAGAGGCTGGTTGCACTATCTCTCCACGGGGCGCGGTGCCGCCGGGGCCGAGATGCGCTCCGATAGCAAACCGAAACTTAAAACCCGTCGAATTTGTGCGGTTTTTCAGAAAGCCGTAAAATGCTTCGCGTGCCTTTTATCGTTCTGCAATTTGTTGATTTAGTGTTTTTCGACGATGCTGAGCAATTTTCTAATTGAAACTATGCCCTTAACCAGAATATTGAAAAAGTGAATTACGCAAAAATAATTAACAACTTAATTATCCCGGACTTTAATATTTTTCTAAACGGGCCACTGGCCCAGGACCAAAACGACACAATCTTTTCGTTGCGATGACGTAGTTTTCGCAGGAGCGATTTAGTCAGCTGAGTTCTCTGAAACAGCCTGTATATATATATATATATGGGTTGTTTTACCAAAGTGCTCGGACAAATTCGATATTGCGAAAACTACGCGTCGCAACGAAAAAAGGCTTGTGTCTTTTTGGTCCTGGGCCAGGGGCCTATTTAGGAAAATTATTAAAGTCCGAGATAATTAAATTGTTAATTATTTTTGCGTAATTAACTTTTTTAATATCGTGTTTAAGGGCATGGTTTCAATTAGAAAATTGCTCAGCATCATCAAAAAACACTAAATCAACAAATTGCAGAACGATAGAAGGTACGCGAAGCATTTTACGGCTTTCTGAAAAACCGCACAAATTCGACGGGTTTTAAGTTTCGGTTTGCTATCGGAGCGCATCTCGGCCCCGGCGGCACCGCGCCCCGTGGAGAGATAGTGCAACCAGCCTCTGCTGCGTCGCGCATCACACGACACAGCAGAGGTTGGTTGCACTATCTCTCCACGAGGCGCAGTGCTACCGGGGCCGAGATGCGCTCCGATAACAAACCGAAACTAAAACCCGTCGAATTTGTGCGGTTTTTCAGAAAGCCGTAAAATGCTTCGCGTGCCTTTTAATCGTTCTGCAATTTGTTGATTTAGTGTTTTTCGATGATGCTGAGCAATTTTCTAGTTGAAACCATGCCCTTAAACAGAATATTAAAAAAGTTAATTACGCAAAAATAATTAACTGCTTAATTATCCGGACTTTAATAATTTTCCTAAATGGGCCCCTGACTCAGGACAAAACGACACAACTATTTTGTCGATGCGTGCGATGATTGTCAGTTCTCGAAACCGTATATGTATTATGTGCCTGTGTATGTGTGTGCGTGTGTGTGTGTGTGTGTGTGTGTGTGTGTGTGTGTGTGTGTGTGTGTGTGTGTGTGTGTGTGTGTGCGTGTGTGTGTGTGTGTGTGTGTGTGACGTGTGTGTGTGTGTGTGTGTGCGCGCGTGCGCGCGGGATGACTTATATATGTATATGATTTAAAACGTTAAGGAAGGATATACCGTCGTATCCTCGAAGAACGCATTTCTTGGGTGAAGGTCGAAGTGGGCCTTTTATGCAGAAATATCACCAATCGAAGTGGGTCCTTTATGCCGCAATATTACCAAAGCCGGAATCTGAAAGACAAGGAAGCTGCATCTTTCTGCAAATAGTCAAGAAAGCTTTTCTGCTCTGGTAAAGAAACGCACAAAAATACAAGAGCTAAAGGAAAGAAAGCGCAAACGAACAAACGGCGAACACAAGCTGACGATTTAATGTTAACCTTCCTTGCCTGGAAATTGCATCTATTGGTAGCAATAGACTACTTCCAAAACTCCCGGCACGCAATTCTGCGCGCACTGTATTATGGGACCTGACTCTAAGTGGAGAGGAGTGGCACGGTTTCGGTTGACAAAGTAGTGCATACCGCACTGCGTGAAAATAAAGTCAGCGATCGCTTGTCTTGCAGCCACGGGTCCATATAACATGAGCGAATGACGTTTTAGAAAACAGCGGCCATTTGAGCGAATCGCCGTTTCAGCGTGTAGCTGGCTGAACCAACAATGCACATAAAAAAGCGCACGATCACGGCGCAGTAACAGTTGCGTGATTGACTGGGCCGGTGACAGTCAACGCAACAGAGACAACGCGCGCCATGACGATGTCCTTTTCACGCTGTCTGATTGGTTCCATCGCATCCCTCAACTCACTGACGTCAGGCCACTGCGCGGTGGCGCTGCTGTCGGTACTGCGCATGCGCAGACGCTTCACTCCTCCCGAGTTCGGTTTCTGCGCAGGCGCAGTGCCCACACCTGGTGTGGGCAAAGCGGCCTTTTTTCCGTACACTGTGTTGGTGTATACTAGTGAGAAACTGCTCAAATCTTTCTTCAACAGTGGATTGTTAACCGAAAGGACACGAAGTTTGTTTGTTTGTTTGCGCATGTCATCACAACAATCAAAAGCGTCGCTTTTTTTTTCGCGTCCTCATTTTGCGTGTTTTACGAGAAGTCTAGGTACTCTAAGGCTTAAATCACACATGCCAATTTACTTGGCGATTTTGCAGTTGCGACGTCGGTCGTACGGCAGAAACAAAACGCGGTGGAGGCAGCGGTGGTCAACGCGGCGGCTGCGAAATCGCGAGCGTAAAACACACCGCGTGAATCAGGCTCAAGATTTTCTAATTGAATAACAATACGAATGCGGACCTTAAATTTTGTAATCGTTCCTTACGTCATTGAAAAGAAAATGAGCTCTCGAGGATGCGAACATGCGTATTGTTCCCTCGAACGCGCGTTCTGCCTGGCAGGGGGCTCGTACGGATCCTCCTCGCTCCGTACATGCGTTCGCGTTAAAAAAAAAAAAAAAAGAACGCGGATACATGACCTTGGTTGTGCGGTACGCGTATATACTGCAGCGGAGAAAGTGCATAGAGTACGTACTGCGTCTGACGCACATGCATGTCGCTCTTCCGAACGCTCGCGTGGAGCAGAAAATGGACAAAAAATAAAACAGGTAGAACACACAGCTGTGACCTTCGCAGAGTTCCCCGTTGTGCAACGCACCCATCCCGAGTACTGCGACTTCCACGTCGAAGCTCGGTGGGGGCGCCAATGGAAGGCGGACGCCAAAACGAAGCACAAAGCACGTGGAGAAGGAGGGGCGACGACCACAGACAATAGGCGGACGCCTTTCAGTCGACCTCGCCGAAGAATTCAGCGCCGGGAGCTCTTTGAAAAGAGCCACGATTAGCGTATAGACAAACTCGTAGTACGTAACGCGTTCATCGCACCTATGCTTCGTTTCGCCTAAAGTGCAGACGCTGCCGACGCTACGAGCTGGCGGGACCAATCAGACGGCGTTAAAAGTGCACCATCACGGTGTTCGTCATGTTTCGATACGTGTTCTATCATCGCAGAACCAATCATAAACATAGAAAGGTCTAGTGACGTGCGCTTTAGACGCTTCATGATCGGCCCCATTACCTCGTAGCGTCGGCTGCGCTTGGACTTAATCTCTTTTTTCCGATAACAAAGCAACGGCCTATTTCGCTTCTAAGACAAGGAGCGAGTGACGAATTTTCGTTACTTTCTGATCATGTAACCAGTAACGGTAGTTAGTCCTCATTTTGCGTTACTTTTCCAGTGAGCAACAAACAATGGTGTTTACTCCCTTTATTTTATGAACGCGTGCATCTGTGCGTATATAGAGGAGCGGAAAAGCTAAAGAAAGACTTTTCGCGAAGAGACAAAACCTGCGACACGTGTGAATCTTCCTTCTGTTGTTTATTCCGCGAACTTACCGACATTATATTTCACTGCTCATTGTGCACCTCAAGTTGTTTGTGAATGCCTAGACCTTTGGAGAGATGCAATGTACAATGTACTATAGTGAAATGACACTTACGACTAAATGGATATTGTCTTTTTTCTCTCCTGCGCAAAACTCGCTGGTGGAGAATTGGATGCTACGGATTACGTCCTTGTGTCTCTCTCTCTCTCTCTCTCTCTCTCTCTTTCTCTCTCATTAGT
Organism: Ixodes ricinus; assembly: GCA_037355805.1. Lineage (NCBI taxonomy): Eukaryota > Metazoa > Arthropoda > Arachnida > Ixodida > Ixodidae > Ixodes > Ixodes ricinus. The sequence continues at coordinate 21,107 of JAZHYW010012305.1, forward strand.
CACGTAGAATGACTACAAAGCACTCGGAATATTTGAGAAACCGTAAGCCCGAAACTCATGTGTACCTTCGTTAACAAAGGCAATAAACCCATGTGCTATATTTATGACCACCGAAATGCATTAAAGCGTTTTCTGTGTCCTTGGCATTTAAAATACAAACAGCAATTTCAGTCCCTTTTGGAGTTAATTACCTTCTGTTTTACAGTCGAAAGAGGATCACGATGCTAGGGTACTTTTCTAATTTTTTAGGCGAGTATTCTTCCGGTCGAAACATTCCTTCAAAACCCCAAATGGAAAGCGAAAGGCAATGTTTTCATCGTTCTCCTGTTCATAAGCCGGTGATTGGTTCTTAAAAGAATCAGTCGATTGTGAGGAGACTGTCAAGAAACTGTAGTAGGGCTATTAGGCAGATGAGAAGACTTGCCAGCTCAAAATTATACTTCTCAAAGCTGTAGAAGGAGTGCTACGATTTTAGGCCTGTTACACTGCTTTCTGTGAGCATGAGGCCCGTGTCGAGCGTACTACAAAAGCATTAGCCCTCGAAGAATACCATACAGAATTATTCATCGTCAAAGGCAAACTGTCAATTCACTTCAGTGTCTATATAGAAAAAAAAATAGAACGCGTACTAAAATTGTGTTGTGTGTATGTTCAGACGCCGGGCAGTTAGCCATCCGCGGTGTAGGCGTCGGGTGTCTTCGTTGTGGATGAGTAATTTCGCCAGTGCAGTACAACTGATAGCCTGGAGTCGTGCATCACGCAGTAGCGGTACACGACCGCACGCTGGTACGATCCTCATCCGGATCGATACGGGAAGGGATGTAGATTTAACGCTAGCTTAAAAAGGCACTGACACCCCAAAGGTCGTATTTTTACGGCGAAGCTGTTTATGGCTAGGGTTCCGGGGATTTTGCATGTGCGTCCACAAAAACTCTATGTTCGCACCGCCGAACGCGCCGCACGCGCACGCCTTCCCCGTATAAAAGATTCGAAGTAAGTAACCAAAATAAAGCGTTGACGAACGCGCGTGCAAGATGCCTTTTGCTTTAGAACAGTTACTGCTGCAGACGCAGGCACGTGCGACGCGTGGAACACGATTCCCTGCATTCTCCTTGATGCTTGGGTAATTTAGCAATAGGTCTATTCAGTAGATTAGTTATCAATAGGCAGGATTTTCAAGATCAGTACACTCTCAGCTAGATAATAAAGGTTTCTCGAAAACTTGCCACTGTGCGACCCGCGTCGGCCATGTCTACGCTGGCACCGCCCTCTCTGTCGTCGCTCCAAGCCCCCCCCTCCCCCCCCCCCCCGCTTGCGTGCCTAGTTTCCTTTCCTTCCGCCCTCCCGCGGTGGCAATCCCGTCGCGCGTGTCTACTTTCCGCCGGGTGGCGGCCCCGTCGCGCGTGTGTAGTTTCCTCCGGTTCTTCGGAACGGCGATAGCCGTCCATGAAAAATATGACCACCGAACAAGACAACAATAAATATGTGTGCGTACCTTTCGTCACGATGACCACCGATCAAGATAATAAATGTGTTCGTACCTTCGTTCAAAAGTCTGTGTCACGTCTGTGTCGTGTGCTAAACAGCTTCGATCGCTGGGCACCCACCTTCACAGAATAAAATAGCTCATTATTATTTTTTTTTGTCTAAAACGATGCAAGTTGTTGTCATACGAGGTAGAGGGGCTTAGAGCGATAAACTGGCAGCTGAAAGTGACCCCCACTTTGCCGCCGCCATGTTGCACATTTTTAACCAGTAGACACGTGACCTTATAGTTTTACGTCTAGATTTTAACGAAGTGCCGCGCACAAATAATTGCTTATTGATCTTTAATAATAGTACCGACGATATAAGTTATGTTTCGTTTGTTTTTCCAAAATGTGCTTTTACGACAAAAACTCGGGAGCTGTATTCTGGGTTTTTATCGGAGCTAGACACTGATCTCTGAAGCTAACAATATTTAAAAACATAGATTTTTTTTTCTTAAGACGATTGTGATACGAATATCGGCTCAGTTTTGCGGAAAAGCCTCCGGATTTGGTACGGACACGTGTCTTGTGGTCAAAATTGTACAACATTGCGGCAGCAAGGTTGGGTTCAGTTTTCCCTGGTGAACGGGATGCCAGTTTATCGCTCCACTCTAAGCCCCTCTACCTCGTTGTCATAGACAAATACAAAAAACTACCACAACGCAAAAAAAAAAAAAATTCTTTCGCGCGCGCGCTTTTTTATTTTTGGTGTTATTCTCTTTCCTCCTCTGACGCATTGCTCAGGAACCTGCGCAGCGAACTTTCGGTTGTGACTCCGCTGCGGGCAGCCTTTCACGCAGTACCCGCGCGAAATGGTCCCCCACGTCACTAACTTCGGGAACCTGTGCGCGTCCCCTTCGACCTCGCGCCGTTTCAAAAAACTTGAAATCGCCGAAAGGGCACTCAAATAACTTCAAACTAGAAAGTCAAGCTTCGTCTGCTCGCAGCGATTGGCGGCACACACGGGGAAAAGCGCGGTTGATCGCGTTTACGGGCGAACCCACTTCGAGTAGTCGCGAACAAGGAAAAACAACCGGCCTGACATCAGGAATCGGACTTGACGCTCCGTTTGCGCTGGTTAGGTTTCAGCATGCATGAAAGCATGGAGTGCGTCTCCGAATGACGCGTTTACCGCGTCCTCAATGTGATTCGTCAACTTCCACCTGATGACGTCATAGAAGTGTCATGGCGTCGCCTGTCGCGATTCTGGCGGTGGCCCAGCAGTGGAGGTGGGAGCGCCAGACGCTTGCACTGCTGCGGCTCGCCCTGAGTTTGACAGTTCCCGGAAACTTCCGCAGCAACGCATTAGGACACCGGGACGAGAGCGACACTGGCGTTTGATCGTCTTGTTTGTACAGTAATTTTGACGACCCATGGCCACGATCGCGACGCTCAACACCAGGACACCCCGGCTCATGTGACCTCATCTGTTGCCATTTTGGGGCCCACGCGGGATAAAGACCAGTATGGATAAAAATAAAAAAGAGACACGATCAAGAAGTTTCGTCCTGCCTTCGTCCTTCATATCGCCTTCTTTTCACCCCTGAAACTTTTCGGCGCACTCTGATTTGTCGAGACAGCAGTCGAACAAACGTTCCAGACATCATAGTTACAGTTAGACTTTGCTTACTTTTCAAAGCAAATAGACGACTCCGTAGAGAAAATATAATTCGTAGGCGGCATGGCACGCAGTAAACATATATGGGCGGTTTTATCTCAAGTCGTGCAAGAATATGGGTGACTCCATCTCAAATCGTGCAAGCAAAAAATGGTGGGTCTTTAAAAAAATATGAAAAATATATGTTGGTGGAGAATGTGTAACTAGAACAAAAGTGAAAATAAGATCTATGGAAATTCTTTTGTGCTTGAGTTTTTGGCTTTGAAAGGGCGAAAGTAGGCCTTACGATTTTTGCAGCTTTCACAAGTGACACATTTTGTAATCACGTGACATTGCGACTTTTTTTTCTTCAGAACCATGATAATATTTTTGCTGCTTTAAAACTTTGTATTGAAGTGTTAAAGTTGTCTAGAAGTGTGTTTTATTTTATTTTGTGAAATAAAAATTCTCGAAGCTTGCACTTTTCATAATATCCGGCCAAGTTTGAATCGAGTAAGCTTTCAAGGTATACTATTATTTAAGGCATCACAAACTTATCAAGCGAAAGCTTGTATCTAATCCTATATAAAATTATACTATTGTTAATTTAGATATAGTTTACATAGAACAAACAACACTGTAAACTTAAATATTAGTTCTTTCTGTAACATGCTGATACTTTTTTTTTTGTTTCGAGTCCACACAGAGTTGGGCAAAACTTATACATTGATAGTGTTCATAATATAAGATGGTAAGGGGTTCTTTCGCATGTTAATTTCAATGGGGAAATTTCATTTCAAAACTAGTCATTTCAAAAATAGGTTTCAACTGTACAAGATGGCGTAGAGATAAGAGGTGACCAAATGTATTTTTTCAGCTACGGGGCACGGCAACGGTGCGTGTGATATCGTAGGGGGAGAACTGAAGCACCAAGCCTCCTTGCACAACATCTGATGGTCAGAGCTGGAAACCATTGAAAGTGCTAATGATTTCGCTCGTGTAGTGACCCCGAAAGTGCCTGGTGATTGTACTCCTCAAAGGTGAAGCAGCATGCCTCGCCCAATACCGACGGGACAAAGAAAAAGGAATGGAATTCCGCGAGTCCTTTGACAAACATCCAATCTTGCCCCTTGTGGATGAAGGTTCAAAATAGAGACGTGCCTTTCAGAGTTGTAATAAAAAGAAAGTTGCGAATCCTCAAGAGCAATGGTAACCTGACTTAAATTCACTTTTTTTATTATCTTATGCGTTACCGCGAACCTAGAATACTAGAGATGTTGTGTAATGCAATACATTTGCCCCATTTATCTGTTTATATCATTTGTTATTGCCTCAAATTAAAGGAATTAAAGGTTTGAACGAACCTCGTTTATCGCCAGCCTACGCGAAAGCGCAGCCGCATGAAATAAGCAAGATTTCGCATTCGGCCCGCTGGGTTTTCAAAATACTTTATCTCGCACTATGTGCTTCACTGTCTGATAAAGGTTTGTGCAACTTAAATTTTGTTTGTTAAATAAAAAGAAAATGTTTCAATGATTTGATTTAAAGGAAAGTTTAGAATTTTGAGATTTTATAAGTAAACTGCACATGTGCATAAACTTTTTATTTCTCATAACACACCACTCAAGCATCCTTTTTAATAAATGGTAGGTGATATGGAATATCATAAATAAGTATGGTCACATTCCAAGCATATATATATATATATATACGTAAAATATTTGACAACGGCCCATATGTTTTTTTATCTTAGAATGAAGGGACAAATATGCAGAGTCCTGCGAGAAAGATAGCTTGATCTCCGCATGCGATCCGCATCCTCAGACTTTGTATTCGGATCCAAAGCGCATCCGCAAAGTTCGGAACCGCATCCGACCTTCATTCCGCGCATCCATTTAACATCATAAAATCAAGCACGAATAAAATCTAACATAAGCATTTGGATGGTATCCTATAAGCCGTCTGCTGACGTTTGTACAAAAACTCTCCGTGTCAGAATTGAGAATACGGTGAAAGTGGTTTTATCGTATTCTGTTTTATCGCATTTATAAAATCAGCGATCATCATTCCAGAGACACTTCGCATCCCTGGAAAGATGATCGCAGTCATGAGATCGTCCTGGGAGTCCGTAACACTGAGAGAGAAGAGGCGTTCAAAAGGAAGGAAATTTTAATATTTATTTTCCTTTTTGCTTTGTAAAACAAACTTCAGGCAGACGCATATTTTATAAATATGAAAATTAACAAAGGACAAACTCACATTGTGTAATTTTATTTTGGCTAAACAATAAAAAGTGGAAGAGGAAAGGCGCTCATTCACTGCATCAAAGTACTCGTGTGTATCTGGTAAGGCGCGAGTACAGCACTGGGAAAATATCACAATATTCAAAAATGGCAAACCTCCAATCGGTTTCACATTTAAACACGAACCCTCAACTGCTTGCTCGGAACCATATACTTAAAAACAACTTAGTGCCAACTGTCGAGAAAAAGAGAACGCACACACACACGCAACGTTTCACTTGTCGAGGTTGCTGTGTAGAAGGAACAGAATATCGTCAACATGGACAAATTCACACTGGTTCGCCTCTCTTAAATGAATACACGCCGATGAGAAGTGTCTCTCCGTTGGTGCAATTTGATGCTGGGATGGTATGCACAAACTGCGCTACAAGAATGAGGTGCGGAAACTTGTGCTGGCGCAGGTTCCACCACTCCAGAGAATTGAATTCAGTCTCCTCGATCTATATGAAGGCGAAGAAGCCAGTTGAAGGCAGGTTTTGGGGATTTCTTTGCCCAAAGAACGTTTTCCGCTCTTTCCGTTCCAAACAAGAACACAATTTTCCGGGACGACCGATACCACTGCACTCTTTACTTTTTCTAAGGAGAGCATTTTTGGAGAGATAAAGCGTTCTAAAGCGATCTTTGGTGAGAATCAAACCTTTCTTGACGTAAAGAACCATTTTATCCTCGATTGGCACCTTTAATCAAAGAGAGTAGTTTGCCCCCGCAATACCTTCGATGTTGCCTTTCATAGATCACACACTTATTTTCTCCACACTATGCGGTCGCACACGTTTATGGGCCGCCTCGCAAATATGTAGATTCAGACCCGGAGATATCCGCATCCAATCCGCATCCGCTGCCCCTGGCATCCGCACCCGATCCGCAATCCGACAAATCTGATTCATTTTATCCGCATCCGCCAGTTTACGGCGGATATCAGCGGATATTCCGCGAAATTGCAGGGCTCTACAAATACGCCTTCTTTTCAAACGCACCGCGTTATACGACAAAACCCTGTGTGTCAAAGAGAATTTATTGCATATTTAAGAGCATGACAAAAAGCGTTTCAGATAAAAATGTTTTTAAATTACGACAAATTTTGTAGTCTCGACTTCTGTTCTCAAGTTGACGGTGTTGTTTCTTCTATATAAATGGCATTTAAATTGACAATATTGCAGTTTTTTAATAGGCCTAAATACAAGCTTTAATTTTCACTTTCCACTTTCCATCCAAAAAAAAGGTTCGTAAAAAAAAAGAAAGAAGGAAACGAGTTACAGATGAATTTTAGCGTATTTTTTGTCCTGTGAATTTGAATGTCACAACGACTTGACTCGAACATATCAATAGGCGCGAGAAACATCGAAAAAAACAACAATCGATGGGTGTGACGTCATGTCCAGAGGCTTCAACTGCTTTGCGCTGGCCGCTTGTGAGAAACGCGTGCAGTGTTTTTGACTGCTCGAGTAAGGTCTCGCGAAAGGCAAGGAAACGTCAATATCTCTGTATAATACATCACAATTATCCAGGCTTGTACAAGATACTCACTAAAAGTATTTAAGTTAAGTTACTGAGTACCACGAAAAATAGTAACTGAGTAGAGTACTAAATACTCAAATTTGTAAAGTAATTGAGTAAAGTACAAAATACTCCAAAAAAGTAACTCGTTACTTTCAAGATACTCTCAAGTTACAATTTTCTCTGCAATTCATTGTCAAGCACAACCGAAGTCAGAAAAAATTCTTCCTCCCAGCTACTATGGAATCTCCTGGAAATCTCTTAGCTAGACTTTGGCTGCCACTCAGGCTTCTAGGAGGTCCCAAGTAACTACGAATGAAACAAAAATAAAAATGTTTTTCTTTTATACCCTTGCTATGGCGAGGACATAGGCGAGGGCAGCGCGAGGCCCGTTCGCCTGCGGAGGGAGTTTCTACACAGAGGCTCGCCTCCGACGCTCCCCTTGTGTCAGGTGTTCATTTCCGCTTCCCCCGTCAGTGCACTGGCGGTGCCGTGCAGTCGGGGGTCGGGGAGTCCAGGCCAGGGGAGAGCGGGCGCCATCGTGGTGGGCGCCGGCGGTCATTCGTGCTACCGAAGACAATAGCGAGTTTTAGTAGACCGTGTTTCCCCCTCCGCTAAGCCCCTCCGCTGCCGGGAACTCTACAGCCAAGGCCATCGGCACGCAGGCGCAGTGGCGGTTTCTTCGTAGCGGAGGGGGAAACACGGTCTACTAAAACTTGCTAATGCTGCGTACGCCTCGAGCGATGGGCCGCCGGATTGGAGCCGTGTAGTCGCGTCTTACGAGTCTTGTGTGCGAAGAGAGCCTAGTGAAACGAACGAGCAGTGTGTGCGACTGCGTGCGGATGCAAAGGCATTTCTGAAGCTGGACGGCTTTCTTTTATATGCTTTCACTCCATAACATAGAAAAATAAACTCCGGTTTACTGTCGACTCTTACCAGACACTTGTAGAACCCACCCTCTCTCCGACACAAGTGCCCTCCCTCTGGCTTGTAGCCTTGTACACATCTTATGCTTTCACCCGCATGCCCTTCAGCTTCGGAATCTCTGTTGCTCTTGGGCTTGGCCACAAACAAATTGTAAGAAAATGTGCTTTGACGTTTTGCCCAGTTAGAAGACACGACACATGTCCGCTCGGCTTGAGGCTGCGACACCTGCTTCTCCGTGTCACCTCTTTCAGCAGAAGCACGGAAGTGCACTGTATTACCTGGCACGAAATGTATCTGCAATGGCAGGGCGCCTAGCCAAAATAACTGGAGTTCAATATTTTCCAAGCTTCCCGCCTCTAAAGAAAATAAAAAATAGAAAGTAACTTAAAAGTAACTTTAAAATGAGTACAAGTTACTTGAAAGAAGTATTTAAGTTAGAGTACTAAATACTGACGTTCGAAAGTATTTGCAAGATACCAAGTTACTCACAAAAGTATTTAAGATACAGTAACTTGAGTAGAGTATTTAAGTTACGTACAAGTCTGCAATTATCTCCTCCCACCGAACGCGCTGGGAAGAAGGGGCTTCAGCGTTATTCTCAAAGTGATGTTGTGGCTGCTTGGCGCATCAACCTGAAATATAATTTGATATTCGCGACCCTGAAGGGGCCAAAGAAGACGATCTAAGTGTTTTATATCAAATAGAGAACTGCTCCATTTTCCCTGTAAAGAACTGTACATCAAAAGCTAGCTCGATTCAAACTCCGCCCAATAACATAATCAAAAGCAAAACATTAAAAAAAATTCTAAACAAAACAACGTTTCTGGAGGACGTTACCCTTCTATTCCATTGTTTCAAAGTGATAAAAAGTTACCATGGTTTTGAAAAACAAAACAAAAAAAGTGTGAACATTGCAAGACTTTAAAATGTCTAATAATGAAAGCTGCGAAAATCGCAAGACATACCCCCTGCTCTTTCAAATTCCCAAAGCCAAAGAACAAAATAAATTCTTTAGTTTTAATTAGTAGCTTTGTTCTAGTCACACATTTTATTAACATATATATATATACACATATATATATATATATATATATATATATATATATATATATATGTGAGCATGTATAATCGTTTTCTTCAGTCGTCATTTTTTGGCATGACTTGAGATGAAGTCAACCACATATATACCTGGTGTTTCAATGGAGACTTTCAAAATTGCTAAAAGTAAAGTGATTGAGAAGAAAAAAATCTCTTTCCGGAAACAAATTGCCAACCACGGCGGACGGCAGAGATTCCAAGAACACATTATTTAGCTAAATAATTAGGTAAACTTTACTAATCAGGTTTTTAATGAGTAAATAAAAATATGTCGTTCCACTTAGAAACCTGCTGAGCATCATCAAAAACTATTAAATCGGCTAATTATAGAAGGATATTAGGCAGGTGCCAAGTTTTACGGCGTTCCGAAAAAAAAAAAAAGCGCAAGGATGCCGTCCGATAGGAAACTGACACGTAGAAGTGCGTCAAAAATTGAGATGTTTACTTTTGCGCATAAAATGTATTCATTTTTATACAAGTTTCTTTTTTAAGCTTAACTGATTTGTTTAATGAAAGCCGTGAAAGCTACACTTATTGGGTTTGTCCAGGTGAGTTATACGGCCAGGCGGACAGAGTTACGGTTGCTAGTCATAACGATCAGTCGGCTAATTAAGTAAATTTGATTAATTACTTTTTTAATTAGGGAAAACAGATATATCGTCTAACATCGAAACTTGCTCAGCGTCCTCGAAAAGCACTAAATCAATAATATGCATAAACACTTTGTCCGCGTGGGAAGTGTAGTAGTGAGCTAAAGGTATCACTCGTGCAACAGGTACAAGGCTGGGGTTATGATAAGAGGCGGAAAAATCGCGCGGTCGCCTATTCACACCGGTAGCCTTGCTCCTGCTGCACGAGTGTGGATTTTAGCGCACTGCTGCGCTTCTCACGCGCTCTAAGTCTTTCTACAAATTACTGACTTAGTGGTTTTCGATGACGCTCAGCAAATTTCTAATAGGAACCATATGTCTATTTTCACTAATTAAGAAGTTAATTAACACATTTGTCTTAACCGACTGATCATTACAATTAGCCCCCTATACAATGCTCCGCTGGCTGTATAACTCACCTGCACAAACCAAATAGGTGTAGCTTTCACGACTTTTTCTTAAACAAATCTGTTATGTTAAAGAAAAAAAAACACCTTGCACATTTTACAATGAGTCGATATAGTGGTTTCTGATGATTCTCAGAAAGTTTCCAATTGGATTCATATGCATATTTTCACCGATTAAAAAAGCTAATTGATTAACTAAGTACTATTTGTTTTCGAAGTCTAGGACCAGGTGTTACGGGGTGTGCCAGTTCAAGGAAATTAGGGGGCACCCCTTTATTTTGTAACTCACCAATTTTCTGCATTTAATACAACGAAAAGAAACCAATAGTTCTTTGTATTAAATTTCAGGATATATTTTAGCTTTCTTAAGGTGGTGTATTAAATATTGAAATATTTCTGTAAAACTTGCATATTTTTACTATGCCCAAGTACCATCACAAATATAACAAAAGTGTTTTTCTACTTCTCGACTTCAAACGAGAAGCGATCGTTTTGTGATAGCCAATAGCACGAGAAAATGGGCTCTACATGGAAGTCGCACGAATATATATCTGAATCTATCAGCTTTTTCTCTTTTGGGAAAGGCAGCGTATATTTACAATTTTCGGTAACTTTAGTACTTCTTCATATTTTTGGGTCAGACACCGGTAAATCCTTTAATATCTAACCATGAAAATCGGCACAAGTCTCTTAATGACTTTGGCACACTCAAAGGATTAGCATAAAAATAATATGTTGCTACGGACAGGCACGTAGCCAGGATTTTGTCTCGGGGGGTGGGGGGGGGGGGGGGGGGGCGCCCATGACAAAATGCTGTATGAGGGAAAGGGGGGAGAGGAGGTCCCAGCAAAATGGAAGATTTCAGGAAGGGGTGGGGGGGAGGGGGGGCTCATTCACTTTTTTTTATCTCCTCGACAAGCTCTTCTACGCCTGAGGTTCAGGATAAGTGAACAAAGGGCGGTAAAACAACTTGCTGGTTGTCGGGTTGCCGCTCTCAGTGATTTAGTGTATTAGAAAGACCCGTTCGAGATCCGACTTATTCGAAAACACGTCGCGATTTGATAAGAGCAACTGTTCCCCGTCCTGTTAATGCGACGGCAGTATGCCCATGCTAGATTCTAACTTCTTTACAACAGCCGTTCTATTGGTTTGACGTTGGATAATGACCTTGTATTATTGCAGTAATTAGACACAGTGCTGGAGTCGACAACGGCAATTACCGGTGTAGAGGCGATGAGGCGGCATCATTTAGGTAGAGGTATATGATGTTGCATTTATTTGGAAATCCAGAGAGGAGTATTGGTGATCACGTAGTGTTCACGGAGGCTCGTGTTACCATCAACCTTGTGTACCATACCAGCTCGCCGTTGTTGTTTTTCTCTACCAAAGGAAATATGGTGCTGCGGTCGCGGAAGTGCTTTCGTTTAGAGCCGAAACTAAAGCGTCGCATTGGAGCAGTGTGTATATATACTATTCTTTTATTAGACAAGGGTTTCTGTGCTGAAATTCATACCCTCATGGGAGTTTTAACGTTTCCACTCTGACCAGCCTTCAATTTAAAGGGGACTTGCAGCAACAGTGGGTTGGAAATTTCCTCACTTTATACAGCTTCATGGCACCAGTGTGGCCCAAGTTACTGCCACGCAACGCCAATGGCAAAGGAGGTTTTTCGTCACGGTGTATTTTCGAGGCAAAAAGGTGGACTTTTTTCTTTCAGTCCCTCTTTCGCTACACTTGATGACGTAGTCACGAGGATCACACCATTGACGTAGAACCGGGGATAACCTCCAGGGGACGTCAAATGACGTTGGTCACGGGACAATCTTTCCCGTTAAATTTAGCGCCGAAATTGACGTCACGGCGCCAGGTCCAGTGATACCCCCCCCCCCTATTGTTTTTCTGAAGGCACCCCCTTAATTCCCAACGACTCCTCTACTCTCAATGCTCCTCCCCCCCCCCCTAAAACTTTAGAGACCCCCTAATTTCAATTCCTGGGAAAACTCTTGGTCAGGTTGTAGTGTTATGTGACACCATGGCGTCACCTGATGTGGTCACGCGACGTCACGCAATCATGTGATGTGACGTCACTTAATGTCAGAGTACGTGGCGTCAATTTTACCGCTAAATTTGGAGGGGAAATTGACGTCACAGTTTAAGGTCGTGGTGTCACTCGAAATCCCCGACTCGACTCGACGTGACAACTTCCCCGATAAATCTAGCGGGAAAATGCACCGACGAACGGACGGGCGAATTTTCGGTTGGGCGTTCCGTTTAAAAGCATCTGATGTTTTAAACGCAGAGGTAGTTTAGAAGCTTAGTGTTCAAGGAAACTGGGTCGAAGTCGCCGCTACACCCGGATGTTGTCGGCGCCGCTTTCAAGAGCAGTTGTGGTTCTGTGCCGCTTGTTTACCTAGTCGACGACACACACTCCTCTGGCTTCGCTCTCATCGACGGCCACCGCGTACGTGTCTTCGCACCACATCAAACCTCGTGAGCACCTGCTGCTACGCACGTTCCGGATGTGTGTCACCGGGCCACAGGGAGGCGTACCTTGACGGCCCTGAGCCATGCAGGCCTAGAAAGCGCACCAAGAACGCGACACGTGGCGCTCTATACTCTGAAGGCCCGGGTCGTTCAGCCGGCTCGTGACTTCACGGTAGTTCATGCCGGATGACAACACGCCGCGCTATTTTTGAACTTCGTCGGAATGCGATGAAAACACGACGCGAAAGACGATCGCGCCCAAAATAGCCAATGCATGGGTCGCTGGCGTCATCCCAGTTTTGTTTGGCTCGTAAAGGAGCAAGTCCGCTCCAGGCTGTTGTTTGGCTTGCCCTTTTCAAAACACGTCAGTAATGACTAGAGCTGTTTCGTCAAATCACTAGAAACTACCTGCATATGACGTAAATCCTCTCCCATGAGGTAACGCCAATCCTTGCTTTGGAGTTACATCAGCAGTTATTGTTTGGCCTTGCTACTGCTGAGCGCGTACCTTCGGGAGCATACCAATCTGGCACTACCAAGTTTGTTTTTCTTGACACGAACAAGTGGGAACATCCACCAGCCTGATTCAAAGCCGACGCGTGCAAGCCATGTATAAATTCGAACATAACGGCTGGTGCGTCGACCCAACGGTCGACCTTTCCGGATAATCCCAGGAGACCTTGCAACCAGGTGAATTGTGGGGAGGTTCTGACGTACGCTCGTGCCGGCTCGAACGCTCCGCACATCCTGGTAGCAGCACGATTCATTCTTTCTTATCGTTAGGAGCTCAGAACAGACGGGGAAAAAAAAGCGAACGGAAAACAAGGTCATCAAATACTCTGCTTTGCTCTCCTTCCGCCTTCTCTGCGTTCTGAAATCACGAACTGTTAAACCAAAGTCAACTTCGTCTTCGCTTCTTGGATAATTTCACGTGCCGTACATCTGAACGTCACAATGCGTAAAGCGGACGCTGGGGCCACCGCATATTTCCGGAAGGGTCTATTGCTTCAATAAAAAATTGCTGTAGTGTTGCTAGAAAATTACAAAGTCGTTCTCAGATATAATTTATTTAAAATAAAGTTGGTTTAGCCATAGCCTCCTCTATTCTCACAAAGCCTGGCAGTTCGATGACGGAGCCATAGAGTGCCCGGTCGCAGATTTGGAGCGCGAGGATCTGGTAGCACAGAGCATTTCTCGGGGAGTCTAGTATTCAGCGCACAGCTTTTGCAGCGGCGAGGACCCGAAACATGGCCTTCAAACCCATCGAGAAAAGAAGCGGTAGCCCGAGGAACGCTGAGAAGCACGAGTTGAAATTCCATCGCTCGGGGCAAGTGTGTTTCGGTGTCTCGCCGCAGCGGGGCGCCCGTTACATGACTCTTGTCTGCAGCTCTACCTTTTCACTTTCGCCGGCCGCGTCTCGTGGCGATCTGCCAGGCTTCGTCACTATAGACCTTTTCTGCAAGTGCGCCGCCATCTTGAATTGACGTCACTTCCAGTATGGGCGAAAACATTGTTTTGCCTTTGCCACGCCAATAGAAGGCATTTAGGATATAAGCGTAACCGTCACACTTTCTAGTTTTGCCTCCCCTTTATTTTTTTACTATTTGCAGGTTGAAACGTTGGATTATTTTTTCGTCGCCCATACCGGATACGCCTATTAGGTGGCTGGGGACGAGAGTACACAGAAAAGGTCTATAGAGGAGGCAATGGTTTAGCATGATCGGCACGAGCCAGTCTATCAACTGTGGCCCCGAAAACTACACAGCGCACATATCCCGAAATTGTTCGAAATAGCGAAAACCGATGTGCTGATTGCAAAGAGTTACCAAAGTGCACCGTCGGCTTATAACTTAAAAAAAAAAAGCACCTTGAAGATTATTATCACTTTTAAATAGTAATTTCAAATGTAACGCAGCTTCGCTTCTGCTGTCTAATCAAATTGGTTGTCGGATATCAAAACTGCGCGAAGGCCGCCTGTTATGAAATGAGTCGATTTCTCTGACCGCTGAAGAAAATATATGTCTAATGAAGAGGCTTACTCTTCGCCACTGAAGAACTTACCTCTGAGTCGGCTGCTAACTCGAGGCTTTTGGTGCATTATTTTAAGTTGTCTGCTTTACATTGGCACCTGGGCAATACCACTTATAACCTGGTGTCTTGATCCCGCATCATGCATGATTGCAGGAGTGCGTCAGAACCGACAGGAGTGAGATGTGGACTATGATATATGAGACTGCACGGGCGTGCTCTTAGCTACACGTGTTGCTAATCTGTGGTGCGTTAACTCACTCGAGAGCGGCGAATTCAGAACGAAGTGCAGTCCTTTTCCGCTGTAGTGGCGTTATACTAAGAATTTTTTTTTTCGCTTGTCATCTCTCGCTTTGACACTTTATGTATGGGTCGCTTCAGCGTTTACTAGAATTATTGTGTTTCAGTTTTTATTGTTTTTCTTTCTTTGCGTTTTTCGCAATTTCGAGGCATTGCCACCACCTCGCACCACTGTAGACTTGTTTCAAAAGGCTTGTTTTTTCTTCACCTTGAATTACCTCAAAAGCAAAGCGAATTAGACGTTCATGTTTAGACAGCGTCGGCCTGCCTTGGAGGTATGACGACACTGGCTTACGCTGTTGATGCGTAATTTGACTTGTGAGTACAAGTGCTAGCCTGGGCTTTTCAACGTACAACACGCAGTAGTGATACACGATCGCACGCCGGGAAAATGATCATACCGATCGAAACAGGCAGGGGCGGGGATTCAGCCAAGGATTCGTGAGTTCCGTAGACCCAGCTTTCATTCCACGTGAACCGAACTTCTTTGCATTAACACACTCGACCCCCGCTCCCCTGTTTATTTGCCTCAAGCTTTTGTTACGTATTTTAATATCATCATACGGAGTACTTTAAACAAAATTTGATGTTAAACACTTTCTATAACTGCGTGATAATCGCTGCTCGATTCTCGTAACGTCGATTTTGAGTAAGCTAAAAAAGCGGGCTTCTAACGCCCTAACACTAGAAAATCAGCGACCAAAAATTGTGATTTCAGTAAAGTTGCACATAGATAAGAAAAGAGGTGATATCAGCGCTATTTAAACCAACGGGGTAGGAAAGGGAATTATCTTTAAAAAAAATGGGCGTTTCGTCGTTTCGATTTTTTCGCAGTGAGTCTCTTAAGTTCTTGAGTGGCTATCGAGAAATGTACAATCTTCGCGTGTGATGGGACCCTTTTTTTAGACTTAAACTCAACGCCACTACGAGGCGTAAGCGTACTGTGCAAGGAAAATGTGAGCTTTGATTTACCGAAATGTTTCGGGTCTCGCACACGGAATCGTTTGAACAAGTTTCCTTAATTATCAGATGACTATAACGGATTAAGCAAGAGTGCTTCTTTCTCAAAGCTGCCTTTGGTTACCCTTCTGGTGTGACTTTTTAATTTGCCAATGCAAGACAAGCAAGGCATCTAAAACGTCATTTATTTTTGTGCCCACTTCTTTCCTTGTCTTCGTACTTTGAATGTACACATTTATTTTTGAACCGGACTCCATAGAATGTATGAATAATTATTCAATCTAACCATCAAGTTACGATGTCATCGCAGTCACAGGACAAGTATTTATGGCGTGATTTTCGCAGTGAGATACTTGGATGAACTAAAATTCGCGACAAGCCGGAAATTCAACCGAAAACCACATAAAAGTGGAAACTGGAAAAAAAAACATAGTTGTACAACCTCATTTTTAATAGACGATGTATGGTTTTTCATCGTATATCTATAACAAATCTTATTTGAGCAACATCACATTTACAATAAATGTACTGTCAACAGATTCGTTTTTTAAATATATTTTAAAGCGTGAAATAGTTCTTCCGCCTTTCAATGTCCGTTTGATTCTTGGTTCGATTTTCGCACAAGTACGTGTTCTTAAGGGAGGTCGACAAATGTAAGTTTTCTGGAAACACGCTAAACTTAATTATTATTTAACACGGCGCTTCTTTTTAATATTCGATTCCTAGAGTACGCTGAATTGAGAATTAGTGTCCTTTATGATTCGACACGTTCGACAAAAACTTCCCGACGTTTTTTGTTGTTCTTCCTTTCCCGCTCCTTCCACTACGATCGCGCCACCGTTGCCAGCCCATGAGCCACCGCTACCGCAGCGGCATATGCATGGTGGAATGCGCATAGTGCGGTCACATTTCAAATGCGTCAAGGGCATTCCGCGTACGGTCGCACATCGAGGTCGTCAAGGAGTTTTGTCGGCGTTTCCCAACGCACTCGTCTGCATACCGCCGAGTTGGGACGAGGCTAGAGCTGACAATGCCTAACCTCTGGCCAGGCTTCGCGTCGAAGTCTTCGACGCCTGGGAGTCGGCGCCAGGAGGACGTGATCCGCGTGTAGACGGCCTCCTATCTCCCCTATCATCGCGACCTTGATTAATCTCTGAACAGCCCGGGACAATTCGCGTCGCGCGAGACGAGAAGAGAATGAGGACACGTGTCGGGAATGCCGAGAAGACAGGAAGGACTCGGGTGTGGCTGCGGCCATCTCTACGCCACTGCGCCGTGGCTAACTGGCATTTTTTAGCGTTTCGTTAAGATCAGGGATCTCCAAATTAAAGAACCGTCGCTACGAGTTAATGGTACCCAATCAAGCAACGTTGTAAAGGCAGGTCCGACCGCTAAACGAGCCTTCTCTCACAATATTCACCGCTACGATTGTTTGAATATCTCCTTCTGCATTCCGAAACCGTAACTGCGTCGACCGATGACCTTCGTTGGGGATGCCGCAGATGCCGCCATCTTCCACCAGCGAAGTCCGTCCAGGGGCTCTGATATAAACACTTGGCGGAAAAGTCGGCGCCTCGCTTGAGTTTGGCACCGGAAAATCACGGCAATCGAATTCCTCGCCGACTTTTTCGCCAAGTGTTCAGATTAGAGCCCCAGTTTAACTGAGGTAGGCGCGCTCTGCTGTGTTGAACTATGGGAGAG
>JAZHYW010012306.1:0-91636 GCA_037355805.1 Ixodes ricinus
TCGACAACCGGACGCCACGGCCTGAGGACTCCTTTTCGGATGCCGCCGTTGCGACGATGGCGCCTTTGAAGCTCGGTGCCCGAGTGCTTCCTCCCTCGGGACCCATCTTGAAGACGTTGGCGGTGTCGGCGGTGGACATCCTAGAACCCCCTCCCGGACATTGTCGGCGCCCGAGGCCCTGCACGTGCGGCGGCAGAGCCAGACGGGCAGCTCCAGCGAGAGACCACCCACGATCGGAGGACAGGAGGGTCCCGCCTGTCTGGTGCGCGGCGACCGCGGAAGCGAGCAAAACTGGGACGACGAACGACGGGAGATGGCAGAGGGGACTCTTGCGCGGGAAACGGGCCACGACGGACGTTCGCGGTGGTGGCGACCGCGACGTCGGCTCGGGTGACGGCCCGGTGACATGGTCCAGATTTAGACCCCGGATTCGACCCTCGACGGCGACGTCCACAGGATGCGGTGTAGACCAGCACCGCAGGGACGATCGGCATGCAGCTAACAGCGGCGGCGCACCCCTTCCAGGCTTCCTCGATCACCTGTCCCGATCCCGAAACCCCCCAGCAGAATGTGAGTGGAATAAACCCCTTCTGCCGAGAGCTATGCGTTTGCTGTGTCGTTCATACGTAGACAGGGGCCCGGAGAAGCGGACGAGAACCCCAGAAAATGGCGCCCAACGTGGGGCCTGATTTACATCCAGGCTAGAGTTCCGATTCCTGGCTTGTTTCCGGTTGGATTGGGGAATTGCTTCCGCACTTCTTTTGGGGGCGATCGTCGTTGTAGCAACGCCGCACGAGATCCAACATGATCATTTGCTTGATGAGGAAGCGCAGACTTAGACGTTGTCTTCGCTGACAATCCTTTGTCTCAGGCAACCAGGAGTGTATCCCCTGTGGCGAGGAGCGCCTTAATCCACTGTTTAGCTGTGCCGTTTTCGGATGCTGGCAGGTTTATCCTTCAGCCTCTTGATGCCGCGCAAGTGTTCAGTGTGCGTGGATATTCCCGCCCCCTTTGAGGCCTGCAGTGTCGGATGTTCTGTCGCCCCAACTACGCCTCCGGCCGTCCACGTCCGATGGGTGAGATGTCAGCTCATTTATTACAGGCGATGTGACGCGCGCAGCCGCCTTTGTTCGCGTATCGTTGCGGTGTCTTGGATCGACTATTTTCGATTGCTCGCGTCAGGGAGGGTTCGCTGTGAGAGTATCTCAATACTACTTCCATTACACACGGCGGTTGCACGGACTGCACTGGGAAATTATTCCCGAACTGCATTTTGTCCGGGGAGCCTAGCGTTCTAGTTTTACTGCACGCTCGCTCCCAACTGGCCTTGTTTGAGCTGTCGGCACGGTTTTGAGTTCCGTGCGCCCACAGCGTTTGGGTACAATATGCGCTCTTGTGGTTCCGACTGCGCTGATGTAGTGCCTTGCGGCCAGAGGCGACACCTTGGGACTAATCCCCCCAAGAGTTGCCGGATGCGCGATGCCTACTGTGTATGCATCGGAA
Source organism: Ixodes ricinus (assembly GCA_037355805.1). Lineage (NCBI taxonomy): Eukaryota > Metazoa > Arthropoda > Arachnida > Ixodida > Ixodidae > Ixodes > Ixodes ricinus. Next base: position 1,504 of record JAZHYW010012306.1, read on the forward strand.
TTCCCGAGAGTCACCGAGTTTCCGTGCCCACCTTATTAGCGGCTGTGTGTAATGCTCCGTGGAGTCCAGGTTGACGCGATTGTCATGTTCTGTTCGTCCCTGACTGTACAGTCATGAGGGTGATCCCGCTTAATTGCGTGCAGTTTTTGCCGGACCCTCACACCGCCGTATCGGAGTTTGCGCTTCAGGTGGAGATTACTCTCGAGTTGTTGTCCCCATGCCCGGAGAAGGGTCGGGGAAGTACGTGCCCTGCGTTCCCGCTGGGCATGGTACCGGTTCTCCGCCATGTTTGTGTACGCGTTGGGACGCGAGGGCGTGCGGAGGGATAACGGGTTAGAGTTAGGGGAAATACGGTTAGTGGGGAAGGAGCCGTTCTCGTGTAGCTAAAAAGCTTCACGGAGAGGTGGCGGTCTTGCGATAATGGGACAAGTTGTTCATAGTTTTATCCTGAACAGCTGCGCGGAGGCCCGGGAAAACGCACGGTTCACGTCTGCGGGTGCCAGGGGAGCCTAGGAATCTGGCAGCGGCCTGGCCGTCGGCGGCCTATAACTGTTGTGCGTTAGATCAGCCCGTCGATGTACAAACTGCGACCTTCGCATGAATGAGTATCGGATGTTGGAATCCAGCGGTAAACGCGGTAAACACTCTGACGCTGCGGAAACGGTTTATGGCGAAGCAAATATAGTTTATTAACTCGTCCATTTCCAAGATCGGCTGATTAGATTATATGGAACTTCGGTGTAGCGCGGAAGATAAAAGGCACGCGCGGGGTGCTAACATTTTTCGAACCTGGCCAGTCTTTCCAGTCACAAGAAGATTTTTGAGTTATGCGGTGTTTTGACTTGGTCTGGGGCGGGCTTTGTGCCAACCCTGCCGCGTTCATCCAAGGAGCTCGTTGCTTGGATTGAGAATAGAAGTGTTGTGAGACGCGTAGATGAGGTACCTCCATTGCTCGATTTTGGCCGACCTTGACAGTCGCAAGAAGACTTTTCAGTCATGCGGTGTTGTGGCTTGGCCGGGGTAGAACTTGAATGTGCATCGATAGGTTGATCGCAACTTTCGAGCTTGTGCAGGGCCAGAACTCACAGTGGTTATTCCACTACACTTTGGTGTGTACCCGGTTGCACGCTCATCGCTCTTGATTGGAGATTATCCCCGAACAGTGACGCGGCAACCTCTGGTACACGGCCAGACGTTGCGGGCAGAGCCTTGTAAGAAGGACGTCCAATAGACTTGCTGGGCGCACCATCCGGCCTATCAAAACGTTATCCCCTTGTGCTGGCCTCAATTGATGGTACCGCGGGACACGGGCCTCTCGGGGTGGTGGTTATCCAACCCGATGACGGCATGCTGCGCGTAGTCGTGGCTTGCTTGTGGCGTAAGAGTCGCGAACGATGTCTACGTGAATGTGCGTAATGTTAATTGGTACTGTTAGCGGCAGGTTTTGTTCGTATGGTTATTGTGTATCGCACCTCGCGAACGGTGTAGGTTGCAGAAGTGTTGTAAGTTGGGCGGGTTGGTATGATGACATGATGAACAGAACAGCGCACAAAAAGACAAGGACAGAGAAAAGGAACATGCAGGACACACAAGCGCTGACTCGCAACTGAATTTATACATAAAAGGAAAAAGAAGAAGAGGAGGACGTTCTGAAAGACACGCAGGGCACGCAGTGCGTGTCACACGCGACACAACATCATTTATCTACTAAGTCTGTGCCCCATAGTCCGATCTAAAAACAAGGTCTCGGTTTGAAGTAGTGTCACTGATGGGTGGCTAACACAGCAGTCCCCCAGGCTGTTGATGCAATGTGCTTCCAAGATTTCGCGAGTTGTCTTGTCTCGATAATCTCGATCTTTTTTTTAAATAGTAGGCAGCGCTCCTGTGGCCTCGGAGATTCCTTTTCCGGCCACCTTCGGGAACGGACGCGGGATGACGAGCTCCGTTGGAGCGGCTTCAGCGGCCCTGACGGCCCTCGGTATCAGGACGGACAATGAATCAACTGATTGCCAGATTATTCTGCCGACTGTGCCTACTGGACCTGCGGTGCCATACACCGTTTTTCTGCACGCCGATGTTAGAGGCCACTCGTACCACGTAGAAGATTTCCGTCACGCCCTGAATCATTTGGCGCTGCTCCCCGAGGTTCCCGCTTTGGGGGCGTACCAGATGAATCACGTCTGGGCCGTGACCCTCAAATCACCCGATGTAAACGGAGGACTCCGGAGGCGGGCGACCTCATCGTCAAGGAACGGCGCTGCATCGTCGTCGACCCTGGCGACCGAGCGGTACGAATCAAGCTGCATTAGCTGCTACACCATATCCCGGATGACGAGGTGAGGGAGACGCTTGCACCTTATGGCAAGGTGACAGAGGTCGCAGCCGAGAAGTGACGAGTGCAGGGTTTCCTGAGATGCGGGTCAATGACCCCCACTGCCGTTATTCGGCTGAAGCCTGGGCTTACCTTAGAGGACCTGCCGCACCAGCTACGTGTCGCCGGAGGGCTGGCCCTCATCGTCGCACAGGGTAGGGCTCCGCTTTGCCTGCGCTGCCAACGCACTGGTCACATCCGCCGTGACTGCGAGCGTGCCAAAGTGGGGTACCTTCCACCGTTTTGGTCATGATACCGATCACTGTGTCAAGACCTTCGCTACGGCCACGGGGCTCAGAAGAAACGAGACAAACGCCGAACTTCTTATTGACGAGGTGGAAGCAGAGGACGCTACGAAGGGTGCGGTTTCCACCAAAGCATCGTCTGCGTCCAAGCCTGTGGACGGCGACCGAGTTGCGACGGACCCATCACTGCGGCCGGCGGAGCCTCCATCGGCAGCCGCGTCTATGGAGCAGAAAGCTGCGGAGGAGAAAGCTGCTGCGAAGGCATGCGACATGGAGACGACGGCACGAGAGGAGAAAGCGACCGCAAGAAGCGAGGAGCCGCCAGTTGTTAACGACGAGCAGAAGGACAACGAGGTGCACATGGTCGATGCCAGCATGTTGGCCACGAAGCGACCATGTCAGGTGGACTCTGATGAGCCCAAAGTCGGGGCTGAATTGGGTCTGGTGAAACCACCACCTAGCAAGGGGCCGCTTAAGGGATAGACGTTGCGACCGACGGCGAAAATTTGATTCTGAGCTCGGAAGCTCGGACAAACCGGCTGGTTAAAAGCAGGTCGCGCGACGGTTCCCGGTGAAGGTCTCGGGCAAGTTGAGTCACTGAGCCGCGAGGTCGTCAAGCCTTGTCGAAATGTTTAAGGTTGCGACGCTGAATGTTCGCGGGTTAAACTCGCGGCGTAAGCAGTAGATAGGCCGTTCCTCTTCGATAATGCAATTGACGTCCTCGCGGTTCAGGAGACTAAACTTGAAAGCGTGAAAGAAACGATTCGGGTACTGGGGCTTTTCTTAAATTATATTGAGGTCCGCATGTCGCGCGCTAACGGAGCGTCCGGGGGTGTATGCTGATTTAGAGCGCAGCTCTTAAGGCACGACCACACTGGCGTCGCGGAGGCTTGCCGTGCAACGCTGGGCGCTGCAGGCTGCCGACCGAAACCAGTTTTCGCCTTCAGCGGCGCGACGTACAGCGCCGCAGAGCCAGCCGGTCCTTGCGCGGTTCAGAGCTCGTCGCTCCTCGCCGCGGAAGAGAGGAGCCAATGGGAGGTGGCGTAGATAGTGACGTTGCGATGCCATGGCAACGCACAAGCCGGTTCTCCTCGCGTCTTTTACGTTCCGAAGGAACGTAGCGTTGTTTCGTTTCGTCTCCTATCCCTATTTCCCCCAATGCCTTTCCCAACGGAGCAGTTCCTCGAAACTGTGCGACTGTTTCCTTTTTATATGACAAGACGCAGCCAGACTACCTAGATAAGGACGCTAAGAACAACCACTGGGGAATTATAGGAGAGGAATTCGGAATTAGCAAGTGAGTTTCTCCGTGACACGTGTTGCATGTCGTCTGTGTTGTGACGGATGTCGTGTTGATTTGATGATAGTCTCGAAAGTGGCCTTCATCTTTGGCGCGCCGCCGGGGCAGCAAAGCACGTGACTGTCTTTCGGCGTTTCCGTAGAACCAACTCGGCCGGACCCAGAACTCGTGCCTCCTTCCTCTTCAGAGCACGGCGACGTGGCAAGATCAACGAGCAGGCTAGGATAATCGCATTCACGCCGATCACCAGGTCATCTTGGACACCTACCATGTAGGCAGCGAGTGCGGTTTCGGTGCTGAGATATGCGAAAGATGAGAGCCGCAACGGAAGAATCTTGCGAAGAGCAGGCGACGAAAGAGCAAGAAATCCGACAGGAGGGCGCGCGCGCGATCGCGAGAGCCAGTGCTGTCGCTGTGACGCCCGCAAAACGGAGGTTAATGTGGACTCCTCGCGTCAGGACGCCGAACGGCGGTGCTGGCCAGCGGCGCCGACCGGCGGCGCCGTTCACGCCAGTGTGGTCAGGCCTTTAGGCGCCCGTTTCCGGCTCTGAGCGGCGTCGCCGTCACCGTCGCCGTCGGCGTAATTGCGCGGTGCACATGGGAAATGTCCACAATGCACCGCGCCGGAACCATCGTGACGTCACTCGTGACGTCACGTGTGACGTAACGAGGGTCCCGCGCGGTGCATTGCGGGACATTTCCGATGATGCAACGCGCAGAGAGGAGGTGGATGGAGGAGGAGGGGGAGGAGGACGAGGGGTAAGGGAGGAGCAAAACGACGAGGGGAGGGGCGGAGAAAGGAGGGGGAGGAGGAGCGGGGAAAAGTAGGAGGAGAAGCCTTTTCGCTTGTTCTAGTCACTGGCCACTTAATTCTCTCAGCACCTTGTTATCATTCCGCAGTTGGTGAGAGAGCGGCATTAGCCGACAAGAATGAACGAAGCAAGGAGTGTAAACAAACATGCATGGACGGAAGTGCATATGGAGGACATCAAAGTTTACTGCAAATTTGGTGCCGACTGAATCTTGTACTTGTGAAAGCGGCGTGTGAATTCAGCAGCAAATGGAATGATTAGGTGCATCAAAACGTGCAAATGAGGCGAAAAAATATTACAAATAATGCAGTGTGCAATGATGTTGAGCCAGAAGTTATATCCTCACTGCCATCACGGTGCATCACGAGAGTTTTGCGGTGCCAATCCTCAAACCCCGAATAATTTTGAGGAATTCCTACATCACTGCTTTGTTGTCTGACTCATGAGTTGTCTTTTTTCTTTTGCCTCAGATGTTGGACAGAGAAGAAGCAAGGACATATCCTGCCATTTTCAAGTGAAAGGCAGCCAGCGCTGAAAAGAAGACCTGACCTCTGGACAGCTGTTATTCATTGTGAGGGAAAGTTAATAAACCATTTTATTTTGGACCATGGAGGTCCAAAAGCAGCTCAACGTTAAAAACAACACAAACACAATCCCGGCACTACCCATTGTGGCTATGGGACCAAACAATTTGTGTGCATTTGTATTTAATTTATCGACAAATGAATAGACCTCAATGTGAATAAAAGGCAGCCTGTATTTTGCCAAAAAGAAATGGTAATTGGAGGGAAACAATATTTACTACCATGTGCCATGAATGGCTTTCGGCAGAAAGTTCTTTTATGCAATGAGGTGCTAACTATAATGCAGGCACAGTGAAGCCAATTTGAAATGCATGAGCCTAACAACCATACGGTCGGATTGGAGGTTCTGACTGAACTGAGAATTCAACCATCATCGGAGCATCCAGACGAATCGGAGGTATAGACCAATTGAAGCGTCCAGCCAAAATGGAGAGTCTAGTCAAATCAACGATTTAGCCGAATCAAAGCGTCCAACCGAAATGGAGATTCCAGCCGAATCAGGAATTTAGCCAAATTGAAGCCTCTAGCCGAATCGGAGAATTTAGCCGAATTGGGGATTTAGCCGAATCAAAACGTCCAGCCTAATTGGAAATTCTAGCCTAATGAAGCCGTCGGCCGAATTGACACTCGAGCCGAACCGACAGGTAAAACTGGGCCTCACTCTATATAATAAAAGTTAGACGCTGGCTGGAAGTGCTCCGGTCTTCTTCACAATGCCTCGCAGAAGCGACGACCGACTAACAAGGGCATCGCTGATCAGAAGTGGCGCCGCAATGAGGCTCTAGGCGCCGGTAAAAAGAAAGCAGCGCCTCGCCTGCGAACGAGGCATGGCATACGTCGCTGCATTAATTATGCTACAATTTTAGTAGGTGAAGCATTTAAAGAAAAGTAAAAAAGAAACGTTATATTGAATATATATGTGCGGCATTTGATGGTAAGTTACTTGCTTAAGGTTTGTCCCAACACATTCAGTGGAATATGGTCTTCATTGAAGACAAGCAATGCCATCGCATTTCGAAGTAGTCTACATTAAGCGATCAAAGAGCACAGCTCCGTTATTTCCCATAAGAATCACATTGGATTTGTGTGGAAAAGATTGATTTGGCCTCCCCCCCCCTGCTTCAGAAACGTAATCGTGCTTTGGTCATAAATGTTTTTTCCGCTTTATTGCATGTTTACTGAACATTTACTTTATTGCATGTTCACTTAACTGTTTACCTAACCGTAGCTTCTAGCGCAAACTTTTCCCTTCGTGTTATAGAAGTTGCGGCAATGCTTGCAATCAGTTGGGCATTCACCCCTTCGTCCAGTGCACTGCAAAAAAATCGTATATTTAGAATTTGAGCAGTTTCATTCTTTTTATAATTTTTTGTAGCCAGTGTAAAATGATTAACACAACTCTAAACCTTCTAAATATCCTTGTGCAACTGTTAGTTGCCAGTGCGAAATTGAAATCCGTGTTCTCACATTCTAAGCAGTCTGCCTCAGTGGGCGTCTGGCGTCTCAGCTGTAAATGAGCGATTTAGCCAGTGCGGTACAACCGCTAGCCTGGGGTCTTTAACGTGTACCACGCAGTAGTGATACACGATCGCACGCCGGTACGATGCTCATCCAGATCGGAACGGTCAGGGGCGGGGATTGAGCCCAGGATCCTGGGTTCTGCAGCGCGAGCTTTCGCTCCACGCGCTCCGAGCTGGTGTGCGCTGGACCGCTCGGCCACCGACCCCCCCCCCCTCACATTTTAAGACATTATTACTCTTTTTCGGGAACTGATTTCACAAAGCACTTACATTATTACTACTTCAATAAAGAAATCAGTACACTAAAAAAGTTATACGTTTTGATGTATTAAAACACTTTTTTGAGCATTTCATTTACAGTATACTACGTGCAAAATATACTGAGTATACATGCATTAGACCAAAGGTATAGCTTAAAACATAATCATTGAACACGCTGAGTGTGCTTGACTCTACTAAAATGTATATTTTATGTATAATAAAAAGGCAAACTTAGAGTACGCGTGTACTTCCTACTTCCAGAGCATCCGTTTCCACTCCTCTACAGTTTTATTGGTCCCCAGTAGCCGCTATGTAGCGCAGCCTCTACCGAGGCCCAAGTGCGTCGCCGTTCACGTTTTATTTGCGCCCGTTTGTACCTCATGGGCAAACTCGTGCATCGCCTTCGCAAAACGTGACTCTCGCTGCTTGTGCTTTGCGAGCACAGATATAATTAAAGTGTCAGTAATTAATTGGCACGGCAAACCTGCATTAATTACCGAACTGATAAGTTTAAAAACAGCACTTCTTTTTTATATTCTGCTGTAGCAATGCATATATGTGCGTTATCAATCCCGAATGTTTTCTCTTTCTTTCTTCACAATCCCGTTATTTATTTTTTTTAAGTCACTAAGCCAGAAGAGCGGTTTCTATGAAAATTGAGGCAGTAATTTGGGAAGGGTAAAAGGGCCAAGCCTAGAAGCCCCATGTCCGAGTGTCACGTTTTCTGTCGGAGCAAAGAAAAAGTCAGAAAAGACGCTAAAAGCTTAGAAAAAGGCAAGCGCGAGGTTCGCAAGAGCGCGAGTCGGGTTCTGCCTGTCGAAAGAGACGGTGCGAAGAAGGGCAAGCATCGGCGCTTCAGTCTTCGCCTCTGGACGACTCCCTGGCGTCCGGTCCAGGGCAGCTCAGCTCCTTCATCGCGACAGTGCGGCACATACGCGCAATGGCCAGGCCCCTTGGCTCATCTCCAAGGTAGCTCGGGAGTCTTTCATCGAGTCCTAGCAGAAAGTCCCACGAACTTTTAAAAGCTCTCGCCTCGCAACTACTAGTGGCTACCGACGATGGAATTTTCGGCGGCGTGAGTGTTGGCGAACTGCTCTTCTGCCAAACTAATTAGGACAGTGCCAGCGCCGCATCTGTTTACAGACAAGCAGCTAGCCCACAGTAGCTGTGTTTTTGGGTATTGAAGGAGGGCGGTTTTTGTGGATGCTTTCATCTCTTTTCTTTCCTGTTAGATTGAATTTCTTATTCCCACGTATATGTATACATTTCTTTTTGTTTGTACATAAGTAAACAGCTTCTTCAACATGTCTCTTGGGTTTCTGATCTTTTATACCTCCCTCGCTTCTCGTGGGTAAAACCTGACAATTGTAGAGCCTGCCAGGATACAGGCAACAAACTGTCTGGAATAATAAAGAAAACAGTCCACTGTCGATTCCCTAAGAACCAGCGTCTGCCTTTCGCAGCATCATGATTTCTTCTACAGCAGCCTCCTGTGCATGAGTGCGCTAGTGCTCATCTTTTCCCTAAGGCTGCGACTCGCTTCACTGAAAGAAACTTCACACTTGGAGTCAATGATTAGGTTCTTGGTATTAAACTGGTAGGACGTATTACATATTCCTTTTTCTTAAGACACGTAAAACAATATTTCACTGTAGCAGCCAATGCAAGTTGTAGTCGTTGTGTACTTCAAATGTTTTTGTTCATGTATCATAGTTAAAAAATTTCAGAGGCTCTTAAACTGCTCATGAGGTTGCCAAAAAAAATCCTTTTTGCTGGAACTCGCCTCTGGCAAGCACACTCCAGTGTTACAGGTACTACGTTTTCTTTTCCCGTGCAGCTATGTGAGGTTATAAGTAAAACCGCAATTTATTTGCGTCCTGCTTTTAAAGTTTGGTAGCAGTAATTGTTCTGAAATGGTGTGACATGATGCTAATAATTGAAATTAAAACCTGTTCTATTTGCCTCGATCTCATGAGCGAATTGTTCTTACAACTTTATGCAGGCATTCTGCAGAGGCTTAGGCCATACCGGAACTGAACTACCGAAGTCATCAAATGAAATTGGACTTCGGCTGATTCTGGAACTATGCAAACTCAAAGGCAAGAGGCCCAGTGCACCTTGACAAGTGATCGAATAAAGAGCTAAGCCTTTAAAACATCGCAGTGCTCTTCTTGCAGAATGTCCTAGCTGTGCATTAAAAATATTTTATTTGATATCGAAATTATAAAATGTCTGTGTGAGTAGGCCGGAATTGCCCAGAACACACTGGACTGGTAACACACCAAGACACCAAACCGGGTCAGTCAGAGGCCTTGTCACGCCAGGATACGCCAGAATATTAGACCCGTGTCTGAATTGCCGCTCAGGTGTACACGTAAAAACACCAGACCAAGTCACGCCAGGACACACAAGCACACCAGACCAGCGTTTTAATTTCCGATCTGGTGTACTCGTCCAACCCACCAGAACCGGTCACGCCACAACACACTAGTACTTCAGATCCGTGTCGTAATTTCGGTCTGGTGTAAACTTGAAAGAAATCACAAGATCCCATATGGTGTTTTTTCTAATCGGTCCGCCAGTTGCAAAAAAACGAAACTGGCTTTATAGTGCCGCTTTTAACTTTAAAAAATAATATTTAAGTTCTAAAGAGTAAAGTACAAGAAAACGAAGCTAGTTAAGGACAAATTAGTTCACTGATTGAAGGTAAATTAGAAGAAATAAAGAAATTGCGAGAAATGGGCAAAAGGCTGCACGAACGTTAGAACAATACCGAGGTCTGGAGAGAAATCAAGAAAAACTTGGCTCAATACTTAATGTTCCGGGAGATGACAGAAGGGACTAAACAACATTACGAACAAGTTTAGACAAAATATAGTTTTGATTAATCAGACTCAGTGAATGACGATCCAATAGAGATCGGTCCAGGTGACAACAGGCCTATAAAGCCTTTACTGCGTGCTTTCCACCTTTTTGTTTTCTCCTACATTTTTAATCTACAGCCTCTACTGCGTTACCTCACCGGTTGCTTCACTGTCTTATTCAATGGTTGGACCTGAAAACTTATTGTTTTGTTTTAATTTCATTAGTGTTGTCTGGTGTGTCTTCGCTAGCGTCTTGAAATGACAGTAGACACAATTGATCTTTAAGTTAGCATACACTCATAGGCACATAGAGCACTCCCAAATATCAACCATGTTAACTTAATTTCTGGTACTTACAGGCTCCATACACTTGGGGATAGGGGGAATACCGGACGGTGTAAACCCCAACGCTGCCAAGCTCATCATTCTGAAATAAGAAGCATTAGGCAAGAAGTTGTCAGCCTCCTATATAGGTTTGTTTCCTATCCTCCAGAACACAAACATAGCAGAACAACTACAAGCGACAACCATTGAACTAGAACAAAATAAACAATGACAGAAGCAAAATAAATTTCGAATTGGGCGCCTAGAGTGTTGCAGGTTGCGGTAAAATGGCAATCGCACCGATCATTTTATTATCAAGGGGCATGACGCAGGGACGTTTTCGGAATCCTGGCTTGTAAAAGGCTAAATCTGCAACTAAAGAACACAATGTATCGATATGCTGACCACACTTATGGTATCGGTGTGATGATAACACAAATTGTGTTAATCAGCTGGATTTATGCGAAAAGCGTCACGCTCGAGAGTCACGAAAAAGAGGTTCACGCACGACAAGGTAACATAAATATGCATAGCCCAAAGCAAGCAATGCATAAGCATCGAAATCATATTCAGTGTGTTCCATGTAACTTAAGCCAGTGTTTAAAAACATTTTGACCATATTAGGAAGACGAATTCAAAGGAATTAGCTTGTTCCTTGTTTTGAGCAAGTCAGACCATTTTTTGTGTTTCGCCAAATGATATAATTAGTTAACATTAATTAATAAACTTCTTAAATATTCTATATAGAGCAAACGTTACAATGATAAAGTTGTACGGCGTCCTCAGAAACACCCAATTCAATGCTTTTTATCAAAAATCCTCTAACACGGTTTGTTTTTCTGGGCTTTAAATAAAGTCCGCGAATTGCGAGAAAAGCACGTGGCTGCGCGCTCACACGCGTCGTGATGTAGCTCTTTCAAAAGCGCTCTCAAACATGGGTTGAACGAATTAAGCCCTGTTGGCCGGCGCACTGCCGTTGCAAAAGTATAGAAACAAGAACGACGCACTGATAATGACGCTGGTCATGAAATACCGGACGGAGGGTTGTTTCGCGAGCGCGGCCGATGTGCAGAGTGCCCATACGGACATTCCCGTTTGAACGCGTTTGAGTGCGGAGCGGTGACCTCGCGGCAGGAAGCGGTAAATGGCGATCCAATCCAAACCACAAAGCAGGTCCAAAAGCCGAAACCCGTTTTTCTTCTTTTTTTTTCTACATCTTCCGGAGTGCGTTGCGTCTTGAAAGTGTGCGGTAGTGTTTGAACTAGGGTGCCTTCATGTCCGCTTTGGATTTAGCGGACATGGAGGCACCCTAGTTTACACGACGCAGCTAGAGCACTGGGCAACGGGTGAATTGGAGAAATTGACCCTTTTGTGGGATTTTTCAGTAATTTCGAGGGGGACAATACAACAAAAGCGACTGCTTCTTAAAGGGGTCATGAAACAATATCGGGTTGGAATGTTCATGACTTTGCAGAAGCCTACTGGTCCTAGTATGGACCAACTATATTCGCACAGACCGCCACTGATTCAGAAGCTTCTTGTCGCCGGTGAAATTGCGAGAATAAAACGGGACTATTTTTTTAATCCTGCCTTCGCAAAGCTTGATGACGTAATTGTAGGATCAAAACCACCCGCCTGATAACAACGGAGCGTGGCTCATTGGTCGGACACGAGAACTGCGTAAGCACTCAACTTCGGTTCCCAACAATCAATGCTTCGGCGTACACTCGGGTAGTGGCTCGTGTCCAACCACTGCGGTGATGAAAATAGCCGAACTCTAACAATGCCAGGAGCTCAGCACGCGTTTCCTGCTTTGCCAACCCCAGCGCGTGGGTATGATGAACGCTGGTAGCATAGTATAGGCACCAGGCCACGTGGTCGCTTCTTCTGGCTCCGAGTTGGGGGGATCAACGATGCTTATATTTTTCGAATACCTTCGGCGACTGTCATTACTTAAAAAGAAAAAAGAGGGCAAGTTTATTCAGTTATTAACGTTCGGGAATGATTCTAAGTAGTATTTAACGAAAGTAGAAAAATCGTTTCATGGCGTTTTTTTTATAGTCCACGATTTTATAAAACTTTTCTTAACACACCAACAAACATCGCTGAAGTAGTAACCCAAATATTGAACCAAAACAATTTTTATAGAAGTTATTGAATTTACAATATTAATCTTCACCGCGTTTTTTTTTCTTTTTTCTAATTGAGTTTTTACTGGTAAATATAAAATATGACGTCAGGGGAAGGCCGGGATTCACTCTTTGTACTGCAGACATTGTTCCCAACTTATTAAAAGCAGTTTCGTGGAGTAAAATAATACTTTGTAGGTTTCCTCCAGCGCCCGCGCAGCTGCACGAAACAAATGATCGGCATAGATCCATTTATAGACTGCCCGCTCGACCTGCAAGCCTGCCTTCCCCTGACGTCACGGCGCACGGGTATATTTGAATGTTGGTTTTGGCATCATTTTCACATGCCGATTTAACAATAACAATTCTCAATTTTGCCATACTAAATAGCATGCCGGAAAGGGTAGAGGCCGGTGCCTCCGAATTTATAGTTAGTTGGGGTAGCTCAGAAAATTGCCGGAGTAGCACTTTAAGGCTCGTGATAATTACTAGCTCGAGAAGCATTCGGGTAGTGGCCCGTGTCCAATCGCAGCAACGACGACAATAGCCGAGCCATAACAATGTCTGGAACTCAGCGCGTGTCCTGTGCTTTGTCAACCCTAGCGCGTGGCTATGATCAACATTGGCGGCATATAATTGGTTCCAGATCACGTGGCCGCTTGTTCTGGCGGCGAGTTGAGGGGGTGAACGCTGCTCGTTTTTCTTTCATTTGTTTCTGGGACTTCTATTGCTTGGGGTGAAAAACGAACGCGTGTTTCATAGGTCATCAACGTCAGGGATCCCTTTTAAGCGGTATTTGCGCAAAGTATAAAAATTGTTGCATCGCCCCTTTAAGCTGAGACTGCAGCGCATGCTACAAAGCATAAGAGCACGAGGTCGCTGCTTTGAAAAGTTTTCCACAAAGCGAGCACTCCCTCTACAAATGCAGGTATCAAAGCTAGGAGCACGGATTACCTCGCGATTGTAGCTTTGGCTGCAGTCTCAGCTTAAGCGTGAATGGAGTATAACCAACGCCATCTCTTGGGTTGGCGACTTCGCTACCGACCGCGTATTTGTGTGCGCGCTGTTCTCGGCGTCTTGGACTGTTTTTGAATGTAAAAATGAAAGTCGCTTACAACCCCCTGTAACACCGAATTAGAGCGCAGATCTTCAGGAAGAAAAGGGAAGGGTACTGAGGGGAGCGTATACCCCTCCTCCCTCCTCCTCACTATGGTCCGGGGTCACGTGACGTCACCGGGGTCACGTGCCCCCGTGACGTCATTGTGATAACGTCATCGCCATCGTCAGTGATGACGTCACGCGTGACGAAGACGTCATCGTGATGATGACGATGAGGATGACGTCATCGTGATGATGAGGATGACGTTGTTACGCTTTATTCTAAGCGTATCTCGCCCCTGGTGCTCCCTTCTATCCTTCCAATCCGAACATCACTTCTTCTGTCACAATATCCCCTCACAAAAAAAAATTACAGCAAGTTCAGTTCAAGCTGAGCTAGAGTCACTAAATAAAGCTACGCTTTCAGAGTACCGAAACTCCCAAACTACGCGTCTGGAAGCGCGTTAGGCGCCGCCATCTTGGGTCGCGCGCAGACGGAGGAGGGACTGTAGATGAGCCAAGCCGAGCTCAGCCGTCGTCCTGCGCCAGCTGCCGTAGCCGCAACTGTGGCAGCGAACTCAAAGCGTGTTGTTCGTATCTCGACGTTAGAAGGAAAAAGTGCTTGCTGAGCGACAGACCTCAGCGTGCGCGTGCAGTAAACAGTAAAACAGCAGCGGGCAGCGGATCGCTGGAGCCAAGATGGTGGCGTTGAAAAACACGATGATGATGATAGCGACTCACGTGACTGCCGCTGTCCAATCGATGCCGCAGCGAACCAGAATATTGTTGGATAGAGCGACTGTGTTGTCGGCAAAATGCCAAAGAAAAGGAATGCGGTACTCTGAAAGCGTAGCTTATTTAGTGACTCTAAGCTGAGCAACCCTCGTACCGAGCAAGGCGGTTTCTGTGAACCACAAGCATGAGCGAACGAGCATTGCGTTGCACGCGGTATACCACATCATTCAAGCGCGTGACAACAATGAATGGTCCTTGCAAGTTACGCTGTAGTTTGGGCGAAAGCCCCGTTTTCGCAGAGGGTTGTAAAGCCACACTTTGTCTCCCGGTTGAAACATTTCTTGTGTGGTGTGTTCGTCGTATCGTGCTTTCATTCGCTGGAAAGCGATAGACAGGCGCCCTCGAACGAAGTCGTATGTCCGCTCGAGACGCATCATCAGGTCACCAACATAAGACGCGGGGTCAGAGGAACGGTCTGGTGGTCTTGAGAAAGCGAGGTCGCACGGCATGCGAATTTCCCGTCCAAAAAGAATCATGGCGGGTATGTACCCGGTGACTTCGTGAACTGCGGTTCGATAGAAGTAGAGGAACAGAGGGACGAAGCTGTCCCAGTCGTCTTGATGGTTGTTGACAGACATCGCCAAATGCTGCAGTATGGTGCGATTAAAACGCTCCACGAGGCCATTGGACTGTGGATGCAGCGGCGTCGTTCTTGTTTTCGTGATGTTGAACAGTCGACAGACATCTTGAAAGACCTGTGACTCGAAGTTTCGTCCTTGGTCTGAGTGTAATGACAAGGGTGCGCCGTACCGTGATATCCACTGGGTTACACAAAGCATCTGCCACAGGTGATGGCTTCTGGCCATTTTGAGAAATAGTCTACTATGACAAGGAGAAACATGTTGCCAGTTTGTGTTCGTGGTAGAGGACCGAGAACGTCTATGGCGACCCGTTCAAATGGTGCTCCACTGACGCGTTCTTGCAATGGCGCCTGTACTTTTTTGTGTGGGCCCTTACGCGAAGCGCACAGGTCGCACTGACGGCACCACAACTTGACATCGTTGTGGCACTGCAACCAGTAGAAACGCTCACGTATCTTCTGAAGGGTACGGTTGACGCCAAAGTGGCCTCCTTCGGGACTGCTGTGAAGCTGTCGGAATATCTGGGCGCGGAATTCGGGTGGTGCAACTAGTTTCCATACGACTCGGTCACCAGTGGGTGATTCCCAGCGTCGGTACAGAAGTCCGTCACGTAACTCTAGTGTGTCCCACTGGGCCTAATAGCTTAATGCTGCTGGAGATAGATGGGATATCTCAGTACGTTGCGGCCGACGGCCGTTTTGTTTCCACTGGACGCACAGGCCGACAGCAGGATCACGTGACTGGGCCTCTTGTATTTCTTGCGGTGAAAGCATGCTGTTGGAGATGGTGACAGGGCAGAGGGTGCGACTCAGGCCCGAATTACGGCGAATCATGCTCATGCACTGTCGACAGGAACCCTCACTACATGGACGCCTAGAGAGGGCGTCGGCGTTACTATGGTGTGATCCCGCACGATGTTTAATCTCGAAGTCGTACTGCTGTAGATGTTCTATCCAGCGGGCAACTTCGACCTTCTGGTTCTTTCAAACCAAGAAGCCTTGTCAACGCTGCGTGGTCTGTGCGGATTATGAACTTCCTGCCACACAAATAATGATTGAAATGGGAAAGAGCCTTGACAATAGCGAGAGAGTTCACGTCTTGTGACGCAATAGTTTCGTTCTGGCTTTGTGAAGGCTTTGCTGTAGTAGCCAATTACTCGTTCATGGCCTTCCTGTTGTTGAGACAGTACTGCATCTGCCGCGGTATTGCTCGCATCTGTGTCCAGAATGAACAGCGCGTTGTCTCTTGGGTAAGCCAGCGCTGGGGGCGACGCTTGCGCACACCTTAGTGCGTCAAAGGAGTCTTGGCATTCAGTAGAACCATTTGAATACCTCAGACTTCTCGGTCAAGGCATATAGAAGCTTGGCGGCTCGTGAAAAACCAGGGACGTAGCGCCGGTAGTACGTCGCCAGGCCGAGGAAGCTGAGAACGTCAGCACCCGATGCTGGAGTTGGCTAGTTGGTGATTGCTGATAACTTCAGTGGATCAGGAGAGACGCCACTGGCTGCAATAAAGTGTCCTGGATATCGGGCTTCCCGGAGCATAAAGGGTGCATTTTTAGGGGTCAACTTCAGGTTTCCGTCTTGAAGTCTCTTGAGCACCAACTCAAGATTAGTCAGGTGTTCGGTGAAGGTCTTTCCAAGGACAACAATGTCGTCTAAATATACAAGGCAAGCGGACCAGGTTAGTTCCTCGAGGACTCTTCCATTAGATGTTGGAATGTTGCGGGAGCGTTGCATAGCCCAAAGGGCATGACTGTGAATTGATAGAGCGCGTTGCCGGTGTTGAAGGCTGTTTTTCCGTGGTCTAATGAATGTAGGGAATCATTGCCAGTAGCCGCTCTTGAGATCAAGGGTGGAGAACCAAGTGGATCCCGCGAGCGCGTCGAGGATATCATCTGTCCGTGGTAGTGGAAAAGAATCTTTCTTTGTGGTGTCATTTATTTGAGGTCCGTGGTAGTGGAAAAGAACCTTTCTTTGTGGTGTCATTTAGCTGCTATAATCGACGCAAAATCGAGTTGATCCAACCTTTTTTTGCCAGGGTGATCGGCTGAGGACCAGGGTCCATAGGCTGGCTCAATGACACCTTGTCTGAGCATTTGTTCAACGGGGTCATTCACGTGTAGAACGCTTCGCCAGTGGTAGCCTGCGACGCGGTTGCCCGAATGGGGTCTGCATCACCGGTTATGATGCGGTGCGTCGCCGAATTGTGGCGCCCGTAGCTTAGAGATCCGTAGCCGACGGAGCGATGGTCGGTTGAGCCGTGGGTTGAAGTTCATTTTCACCGGTTGGTAGAGATCTTGGTTGTGCCAGCGCTCGAAAGCTTTCGACGATTGCGACTGATGTCTCTCTCGAAGGAGCTTGAAATAGCCTCCAGGAGAGCCGCATCGCGTTGCCTCGAGCTCTTGGGCAGCCCGCTGGTGGTGGACATCCAGCAGAGCTGCAATGGCGGTCGAGGCATCGGCTTGAATGCTTAGGCTCAACGGGATCAGGAACTGATCGGGGCGAAATGGCTCCTCCTCCAGGTCGCGGAAGCCCATCCTCAGGTTGTCGAGGAGAGTCCATGCTTGCGGGAAAACGGTGTCCCGAACGGAGCTCCACTTCTGACACCAGCTGTTACGCTTTATTCTAAGCGTATCTCGCCCCTGGTGTTCCCTTCTATCCTTCCAATCCGAACATCACTTCTTTTCTTGTGTCACAACCTCATCGTGGTGACGTCACCATGGTGACGTCATCACGATGACGTCACTGATGACGTCATCAGTGACGTCATCGTAATGATGGCGATGACGATGACGTCACTGATGACATCGTCAGTGACGTCATCAATGACGTCACGCGTCCCATAATGCACCGCGCGGTTCCGCCGACGCCGCTCAAGCCGGAAACGTGCGCCTAAGAGCTGCGCTCTTAAAAGGGAAGACGTCTACAAATCCCTGTATTGCGAAATTACAGCGTAGCTCTTGAGGAGGAGGAGAGTGAGGGTACGGAGGAGGGTATGCTCGTCCTCCATCGTACCCCCTCTCCTCCCCTCCTTCTCTCCTCCTCCTTCCCTTCTCTTCTCCTCCTCTTCCTTCTCCTCCTCTATCCCCTCCTATCCCCCTCCTCCAGTTCAGTTTCCCCGCTAAATTTAGTGGGGAAAATGACGT
This sequence comes from Ixodes ricinus, assembly GCA_037355805.1. Classification (NCBI taxonomy): domain Eukaryota; kingdom Metazoa; phylum Arthropoda; class Arachnida; order Ixodida; family Ixodidae; genus Ixodes; species Ixodes ricinus. Next base: position 19,536 of record JAZHYW010012306.1, read on the forward strand.
CGCATGACTTGGTGGCACGTCACGTATGAACAAATTCAGTTTCTCCGCTAGATTTTGCGGGAAAATTGACGTCACGTGACCTCAACACCAATTCAATTGCCAGCTAAATTTAGCGAGGAATTAAATTGGTGTTTAGGCCACGTGAGGAAAATTTTCCAGCCAAATCCAGCGGAGAAATGTGAATTTGTCTGCTAAACCTTGCGGAGAAGCTGAATGTCCCCGCTAAATTTAGCGGGGAATCGAATTGTATGTTGAGGTCCACGTGACGTCAATTTTCCCACTAAACTTAGCATGGTTACGCCGACGCCGAGGACGCCGACGCCAACAGCGAACGCGAAACGGGCGCCTAAGAGCTTGCTCTAGAAAATAAACTTTAAAGTTACCTCTTATTGTATTGCAAGGTACGTATACGCAGCATGTGCTTAATGCCTCGTTCGTTTCCACCAACTTTCAACTGGGCACGACGTCCGTTACTATCACAGGCAACTCGTAGCCATCTCGATCAAGCGGGTACAGAGCTGGTAAATTACTTTTATTTTGTAATTCATTCACATCACTAAATGGCTTTGCCCGAAGCGGCTAAAATACATTTAAATTGTATTACTAAAATTACCACGGCGGAAAGCTAATTGATTACAACTACAAATTACTTCAGAAAAGTAACCACGCTACTTTAGGATTACTATTTTGTTTATTTGGCCATAGAAAATAGTTTTTTTTTCTGCCAATAACATTATTTCCACGATTTTGGTTTGGGCTAATTGGCTTCTTACTTGACATGTTGCGCCAGTCCTCTTGTACGTGTGCCTTCTTTGTTGTCCTTGTCAAGTTGCGCTATTTTAATCATGTCATTATTTCCACTATTTACGGTGAAGTACAAGCAACTAGAATTCTCTGTTGCACCTGTTCCACCCCGATCCTTCTCTTGCGACTAAAATCTAAAGATACTTCTAGCATCACAATCCTGAAATGTTTATCATTCTCTCCTGAACGGTACATTCTGACCAGTGAAGAGAATGCGGAGTTTGTTGGTAGCAGAGCACCGCGTAGTATCCGGGAGTAGAACCCGCTCCAATGGTAGTTCCCAACTCCGCTAAAGCCTCTTCGATTCTATGGCACCATTGCACAGTCAAAGATGCCCTCTCTAGTTTTATTGTGGCAGTCTTTGCATCCGGATTTTCTGGCTGATTCGTTACTTGTGCTCACGAAGAGGCGAGAAACTTTTGTTTTCTCTACGCTATGTCGTTTCGAGAAACCCAGGCATTGTCAAACCCAGTGGGCTCAGGATAATGTAAAATCTTGCAGAAGGGACCTTTTATCTCAGCCTTCAAGAGACACAAGACTCGTGCCACAAGCAGACACACAGGAGCCTTCACACAAGCCCCCTAACCATAATAATCTCAGGAGCAAAAAAAAATTCAGTCACTTCTCTTTTTTGTGTTTACTTCGTTTTATTTTTTTTCGAGTGCACGCAGTTTGACTTTTGTACATTTCCACTCAAACGGTGTGTGGTCTTCATGATGTCTCCCTCCATTAGTCGCCTAATGCTTTTTTTTTTTGTCTTTTTACTCTGCCCGAAACTGTATTTTTGTAAAACGAAAAAAAAAATTACCCTTCAGTTCGGCAGGTGGGCACAAACATGACTGAAGCTAAAAAAGTAATTACAAAGTTTAATTAAAATTACCACCCTAGATTAATTCATTACATTAGCAAATTACCTAAATGAAAAAGTAATGAATTGCATTACTAATTACTGTTGAAAGTCATTTAATTACTGTAATTATATTACAATAATGTTATTACCGGCACCTCTAAGCGGGTGAAACAGTAAACTACTTAAGCAGGTTTCGAAATTTCACCAAGCAGCTTTGAAGCTGCCGGAGACGTTATAATTATTGCAACGGTGTCGATGAGTTTGGTTAGCTATAATCACGCTTTAGATTAGTGCTTTAGCAGGCAGGTAAACATTGAGGCTATTTGGTAATGTGACAGTCGCCAGTACACCCGAGGTCAGAATATGACCGAGTCATCACCTGGTTACACTCGTGTCGTGCGCTTTCCGTTTACGTCGGCGTTGGTGAATTGCATCGCGGTTGCTGCTTAGGTCCGCGTTCCCCTGCTCTATCAAACCCGGGTCGCTGCGCGTCCACGCAATAAGGAGAGAGGTAGTGCGAGAAGAGAAGGTCAGAAAGAGCGGAAGAACGTCGGCTACCGGAGCCACCACCTCCAAGATAACTAAGCCGTAGTGCTGATAGAGATGTCATCATCAGCGAAGGCTAACGCTGGCCACAGATTGGACAGGACGATATCGTCAACGCTCGGCTCAAACTTAACTCGACGCCGAGCGCTGACGCAGCAATAGTTTCCAATCTTTGTCCAGCGTTGACCTTCGCTCGTGACGCAAAAATGTCAGCAGTACGGCCTTGTCTTCTAGGAGTGTTGCCGGAGCAGATAGAGCAGCCAACCCACGAGGAAAGGCTTCCGGCGCTGCCATCGCTCTGACTAAAGCAAAAAGTGTAGTGGCCTGCATTCCCCCTAGTAAAGTATTTGAGCGAACCCCACCCCGTTTCCGCGCACAGTTTGCGAGGAGGGCGAGGATGGTGGACCGCCCTACCCTAGATTGGCTACCGCAGAATCCGGGCGAGTCCGGGTCCCGAAAATTTTAACATTTTCAACTTCCGATGCGTCCCCCGGATACACGGAAAATGTAACAGTTGACGTGGGCGGCGACATCACATCCGGGTCCCGAACGTTTCCGCACGACCAGGTTTCGGGTTAGATTGGACCGCCTTTTATTAGCCGCACAAAGCGCGCCGTCGCGCAACGCCTCGCAGTGCGACTACAGCGTACTAGGATGCGAATTGTGTTGGGACCGGACCGGCTCGCGCGAGCGCACGTGGTGTAGCTCGCTATAGACCAGTGTTGCGGAATAAGCACACCCATTCCATTTCAATTCCATTCCGGGGAACTAGAGTTTTCGATTAATCAATTCCTTTCAACTCCTAGGAATAGGGACACTGGGCCCATTCCCACTCCTAGAATGGCTGAAACGTTCTATTCCATTCCTCTAATTCCTAAACGTACAAACTGGCACTTGACAGCTACATTGTGTTGCCGACATAAGCAGCATAAAGCTGCTTGAAAAAAGCACTGATTTTACTAAGCGGAGCGCTGGTGACACAAAGTGTTGTTTACATTGTAGTGGAAACATCGAGAGAGCCCCTTGATATGTCGATGCTTCAGACATCGGTCTCGCGACCACGTGACTCGCAACAAACAGCAAAACTTGAATCCACTCATTTTCTTTCTTTTTTTAGGGGCAGAAGCTCCTTAGGGCCTAGCCCCGTCCATCCGTCCGTCCGTCCGGCGCCCGTGCTCACATAAAAGAAAAAAATATTTGCACTGTCGACAGGATTCGAACCTGTGCGGGGAGACCTCAATGGATTTCTAGTCCATCGCCTTAACCACTCGGCCACGACTGCGGGACGAGTGAGGGCTCTGAAATGTGGTAGTAACTCAAGAGCTGGGGTTTCTGTCATGGATGAAACGTTGCATGTAGCCGCTCAACGTCTATACAGGAGAGAGCGCTGCGGTCAAATGCGTATATAATCGCGTTAAACTTTGCATGCATTGGCTCAACGTTTATAGACGAGAGGGCGCTGCGGTCAAATGCTCAAATGCGTATATAACCACGTTTCATACCACACATTCTCTTTCTGATATGGACCGTTGACTTAAGCGGTGGAGATGCGTTCCCACGGCTTCTAGCGGTTTCAAGCTGATCCGCTAGAAGAACCACTCGCTCTGCATTTCACCGACCATAAAGCAGTAATAATGAAAGTCGAAACGCAACCCGGAACTCAGCACTACCTATGAGCAATAAAAAAATCAGCACCATCAGCACTAGCTATGAACAATAAAATCAGTATCATCAGCACCACCAGAGCTTCGCCCCAATCAACATCATTCACCACGTGGAGATGCGGTCATTTTTTTTGCAAACTCTTTTTAACTTTGATTTTTAGGACATACGCGGCCAGCGTGTTTCTTTGATAAGGCCATAAAAATGTCCAATTTGTGCGTGGCGCAAAACATAAGCTATATACCTGCACAGCAAACGGCTAGTACGCTGCTGGAAGCGATTCCATGCACAGCGGCAAGAACACATCCTCTGACAAAGTGCATCCTCTACGGCGCAGCACGAGGGACTGTATAGGCCATGTCACTGAAAGCCTGTTTTAAAACGCATAAGTTCACGCTTGCTTTACGAATCTCGATATTTCTCATCATATTCAATTCATTTTTTCTTTATGTGTTTTAAAGGCGATCAATAACACGTCTGCTGGGCTCAAAATAAACTTTTTTTATGGTGGTTCATTCATTATATGGACGTTAGTGGTTTATTGCCCGCCATTTGTTGATTATGTTGCAAGCTATTTGGACATGAGCCAACACTTTTTTACCGCTTGTGCGTCCGAGGTATTTACTTGCAAGGTCATTCAAGATGCACTCCACGAGCTCTATTGCACGGCGTTTCGCGCTGACCGAAGTGCTGGCTTTAAAGCGAATGAGATTGTAGGTACCGGGTGATGCCATAAGGACCAACATAGTTGGTCCTTACGGCATCACCGGAGCAAAGCGCAAGAGAAAGAGAGAAGTGAATCTCGCTTTGTTTTAATGCCGTAGCAAACCCGCATTTCGCACTGCAAGGAGTGCGCACGAATGAACGCGGAAGGCAGCAGGGTTGGCTGCCTGCTAAACAACGCTCCTCGAACTATAAGAAAACAATAACTGATTATCGTTCGGCGGCGCGCAAGTCAACGAGATATCAGAGCTCTGCGAGTTCTGAGTCGACCCCGCTCCCACATCTCAATCTGTGCGCGCGTGCATCATCCATGCCGTCGCAAAAAAAAAAAGACAAGAAGGACGATGAGGAGTCGTGCATGGCTGTTGCTTTCTTTGCCGCTCCCTTCGTTTCTTTCGCTTGGTGCTTGGTTTCTTGTTTCGCTCTCGTGTAGCGCCAGTGAAGCTCGTCGCCTGCGCCTTCACAAAGGAAGACGGGTGTGCTCAAACAACCCTTTGTTGGTCAGGATGGTGACAGTATTTTAGTTTTTGAGGCTGAAGATAATACAACTTGCTGGTAAGAATTCTTGCGGTCCAACCTTGCTGAACTTGATGACCTCAAGACAGCTTTGTCTACAGCTTTTCAAATTTCGGAATAGTGTACGTTTCTACTTGGGCCGCTGCGCTTACGGTGATCTTAAAATCTCCAGCATATTCGCACCAGACCATCTTTTATTAGTACAGGAGTAATCGGTAACAACCAGTAAGACTTTTAGACTGGCTACATAATTCCCTCTTGTTCTAATCAGTGGCAGTTCCTGAGCCATCAATTCTTGTAGGGAAAAAGTAACTGGCCGTGGCTTGAAGAACTATGGTCATGATACCTCTGGTAAGCAGACCTTGGCTTCCAGATTTTCCAGCAGCCCCAGGCCATCTGAGGACACTTTTAGGAATTCGTTAATCACGCCCTCAGTGATTGCTTCTGTGCGGTCACCATTCCAGCAATCGGTATTCCCAAGGCCTCTATCTAGTTACGTCCCAAATATTTTGGAGGATGGATCTACCAACAAAGAACAACGGCAGGAAAACTTCTCCGTCGTTGTAGTTTACCACAACCTCAGCACATTCCTGCACGATTCATCAGCTGGCCAGAGCACACTCTCAGGAGAACATTGGATGAAACAATCTTCACATCCGGGAACGTTTCTCGGTAACGTCTTTCCTGCATTACGGAGACGCCGGCTCCTGTAACCAACTCAGTATCAACCGAGTTTGCCTTGAGCCATTACGGTTAGCATAAATGAAGAAACATGCGCTGTGTTCTATCGCTACTATGTACGTCGGCGGTTCAACCTCACTGTCCTGATCACCAGAGTTGTCCAAGCTGTGGACGGGAACTGACGATCCAGCTTTCTTTGGCCTTCGCCTTGGCAAATTCGTGCAGTAGCGCACGGTGGTCCTACCTTTCGTGATGTCATTGGACTTGTCGCAAGGCTCTGCTCAACAAACCAACGCCAACCCAGGTATCACAGAGCTCTGGGCCGAAATTTTGCAAATGTCTGAACAGTTTTGGGCCTTGAAAACCCGAAGAAGCCAAAGTAGAGCCAACTTTGACCTTCTTTGGCAAGAGTCAAGGTATTTTGGCCCTAATTCGCCAAAGAGGTGCCAAAGTTAGGCTTCACTCCCTAGTAATTCTGCTGTTATCTGTTCTCTTTGGCCAAAATCGCCAAACGAGCGCCAGAGTTAGGCTTACTGCCTGGTAGTTCGGCTGTCATCTGGCATCTTTGGGCCCAAGTCGCCAAACAAGTGCCAAAGTTCGGCTTCGCTTCCTGATAGTTCGGTTGTCATCTGGCAGCTACGGTCCAAAGTCGCCAAACAAGCGCCAGAACTAGGCTTACTGCCTTGGAGTTCGGCTGATGAGGTGTTTGAATGTACGCGGGTGGTCTTCAACTTAATGAAATAGAAATCAAATTTTATTCTGCTTGCAACTTTTGATTTTATTTTGGGTGTATCTAGATTTCTCCAGGCCAAAGGCTGGCTGAATGTTTTGCCACGGCTGGACCAGGCTTTGCAAACGTAGATTGCGCCGGATTGTTGTTCTCGAGTCGTAGGTACACACGCAAATGTCGGGACGCGCCGTGAGACTGGTTCGACGTTACAGAAACTGCTGCCATCGAGCAAGCACTGCGCGAGACTGATGTGCGCACGTCTCCTCAACAGACATCATTATTAGGCGGCACATTGCAAAAGCGATCGGAGCTCTGTGAGTGTCTTGCATTGCGATTCAGCACTATGAAATCCTAGTGATGACAAAAAGCTCAAGCGGCCGGGAACCTGTGGTACCGCTCCCTCTCCACACCTGGCGGGAACCAAGAATAAATGCCCACTCCTTTCACTCACTTGAATCTTTCAGCTCAACCAGACACCCTCACTTCCCCCCCCCCCCTCCGCCAAACAAAGGTGACATTCCAAGCCTCGGCTAAGTAACACCCCCTGTACTCCGTCTAACAAAAACCGTGCAGTACAGCCAAAGCTACAGGGAGAGAGCCTATGCCAACCTGTTCAAGAGGAGGGAAAGGAGGAACGAGAAAGAAGGGCTGGGATTCCTCCGTTCCTCCTTTCCTTCCTCTTAAACAGGTCGGAATACACTACTTTCACCTGTAGCATTAGCTGTGCTGCACTTTTTTTTCAATAAGTCGTTATTGCATTTTTTACTGTCAAATGCAGAGGAGCTTAGCTGCATTGTTCATGGCCCTTAGACATCGGCTTTTTTAAGCCTACCCACCTGCTTTTGTGTCTTCGTGCAGCTGTCACAGCGAGCGCGACGGCCGCTTCAAGCATATCTGAAAAATGGAGCGAAAACGCGTAGGACAAAAAAGGTTCGTAAAAAATTTGTCACGTGACTCTCTCTGACGCGCTGATGGGATCTCTGGAGCTTTTGTTTTCGCCGTTTTCAGTGTTCTGTTGCTTTCGTGCGTTGTAGACGCGGCTGTGGTTTTTCGTCGTAAACGGCCGGAATACGTCGATGCCAATTTTTCGGTAATGGCCATTTTTTCGCCGGAGTCCGCGAAATTCTTGTGCTGTGTTTGTTGGACGCGCTTCGACAAAAACCGCACTTCGCTGACGACGAGACGTAAGTTGAATGTGCGCAACTTTCTTTCTCGACTGTGTTTTTGGGCTGCCCGAGTCGGATTATGCATCTGTCAAGGATTACATGATATCGCTCTTTCATTAGTGAGTACACCTGCAAGCATGCTTCTGATAATAGTTCTGCTCTCCTCTCAATTTCCGCCGCGGTTTTTTGTGTTTTAATTTATGAGTTTTGCTTGGCATAAAAACAGTATTAATTATATTTTATAATTTGCTTTCCGCCTTTACAGAGAAGTCTGACATTTGTAATTATGTCGAAAATAAGCTGTGTGTAATGATAGTGGTTTAATAAACCTCTGGGAGCGATTGAAAACATCTTGTTCGTCCGTTTATGTGATTGATATGCAACAAATGATATGCAACGTCCTAGGAAAAACAGACTTGCCAATACAGAGCAGACGCATCGTAGAGTATTCGCACGATATTGCGCGAACACTAGGCCGGGGCTGGACGACTGGCCGGCAATACCTGCCGGATATCAAACGGTGGTGCATAACTGGACATTTGAGCGATATTGGAACCGATGATGATACTGCAGTTAAATTGAGAGGTGCAAGCGAGCTGGACAAAAATTACGAAAATAATCCCTGAAGAGGAGGAACAAGGGGACAAAGGACAAACACAAATCTCCAAACCCAACTAAGTGACTGGTGCGCGACCGAAAAATTCGCCTGGTCCTGGTATCGATCCAGGGACCTCTCCATTTCCAGTGAAGCGCTCAACCAACTGAGCTAACCAGGAGTTAGACGGCAGTAGAGCAAACGGGTTTTATCAGCTACCACCTGTCTAACACCAACAAGGGTGAACGGCATGCATTTCTAAGGTTATGATTATAATACAATTAAATGCATAAGTGCAAGCGAGCAGGACAAGAATGACGAAAATAATCACTGGAGAAGAAGAACAAGGTGGGCAAATGACAAACACAAATCTCCAAACAAAACTAGGTGACTCGTGCGTGACCGAAAAATCCGCTTGGTCCCGGTATTGAAACAGGGACCTCTTCATTTCCAGTGGAGCACTCTACCCACTGAGCTAACCAGGAGCTAGAAGTCAGTAGAGCTTAAGCTTAAACCAAGAGTTAGATGTCAGTAGAGCCAGGGACCTCTCCATTACCAGTGGGGCGCTCTACCAACTAAGCTAACCTAACCTAACCTTAAACCTAACCTAACCAACAAATCTAACCTATTCTTAAAAGTGCAAGCCGTTTACGCTTGCTGGTGATAGACTGATGGCAGCTGATAAAATTCATTTGCTTTACTGATGTCTAACTCCTGGTTAGCTCAGTTGGTAGAGCGCTCCACTGGAAATGGAGAGGTCCCTGGTTCAATACCAGGACCAGGCAGATTTTTTCGGTCGCGCATGAGCCAGCTAGCTGCGTTTGCAGATGTGTGTTTGTCCTCTGTCCCTCTTGTTCCCGTTCTCCAGGGATTATTTTTGTCATTGGAACCGACTTTCGGCCGGTACCGGCATGGCACTACCAACTTTCGCCATGCTGCTTGGGAACGGAGATGATGACATCGGACCAGGCACGTAGCCAGGGGGTGGGCCCATGGGGCCCGGGCCTCCCCCCCCCCGAAATCTTCCATTTTGCTGGGACCTCCTCTCCCCCTCCCCCTCATACAGCATTTTGTCATGGGCGGGCCCCTCCCCCCCCCCCCCCCCGAAACAAAATCCTATCTACGTGCCTGCATCGGACCATGGTGTTTCCAACGCTTATTTAATTTAATTTTCTTCTGGAGCGCGTGAAAGCGCACTTCTGTGGTACATCAGAGAAATTCCAAACTTCGGCAGGGCTCTGGGTTTTTTTTGGCAGTTTTGGAACTTATTTGGCGCTTCAGTGGCTAGCCCAAGAAGAGCCAAACTTTGGCATGCCCCGAATCTTCAAGTTAAGACTTACTTCGGCAGTTATGGCTCAAGTCTGGCACTTCCATTGGCACAACTATGGCGGGCCAGAGAAGAGCCAAACTTTGGCATGTCCGAAATATCAAAATTAGTCGTTGCTTTGGCAGTTGTGGCTCAAGTACGGCACTTACTTTGGCACTCCTGTAACGAACCAGGGAAGAGCCAAGCTTTGGCATGTGCCAAATATCCAAATTAGTCGTAGCTTTGACAGTTATTGCTAAAGTATGGCACTTACTTTGGCACTCCTGTGGCAAACCAGAGAAAAGCCAAACTTTGGCGTGCCCTAGTATCACCCAACTAGGGCTATAGACCGACACGCGGAGCGCCTCTGTTTACCAACATGACCGGAAGGCCGCGCATGCGCGGAAGCTATGTGGACAAAAGCGGCCCGGCTCTCCGTGTTTCCGCCATTGCGTTGTGTGGCGTGCGCTCGTTGTTGACGTTGTAGGGACGCTTCTAGCTTTATTTGTGCGTCGTATTTCCTGACAACGTATGTCGTATGCTATTCCCAAATATTTGAGCTCGCTACCCGAGCCTGAACGGCAGCGGTATCGAAACAAACTGTGCGTGGACGGCGTTGCCTTCAAGGATCCGTACGCCGCAAACAAGGCCTGCTGGACTTCCGACGTGAAGTTGCTGCCACCGAAGTCGACGGCTCACGTCGTCGTTTATTTAGTTTTTTCGCCAAGCCAGTTCACGGCCGACACGGTGCAGGCGTAAAAGTCTCTCGAGGCCTACGATTACTTCAAGTCGGTTTCCGCCATCCCGGCGGGATCAGCAGATTGTGGGTCTGCGGAAGTGTATTTATCAATTGATTAAATACACACAGCATCTTCGAGTCAAGGTATGATATTTTCCTACCCTCATGACCACAAGGCATGACAAGCAGTAACGCTTTGTCCGTTCTGCTGTCTTGGCGGTAACACGTTACAAGTAACGGCGTTACCAGGAACCCGTTACTTTTTTCAGCAACGTATAACCTACTCGTTACTTTTCGACACTGTAACGGTAACGTTACTATTTCAAGTAACGTAGTTACGTTACTGACAAGTGTTAAAGAAATTATACTTTATTTTTTTCGTGTTTTTAGGCGTCAAGCCATGTGAATTTGTGAGTTTTCTGCGTTTTAGAGCGCAGCTCTTAGGCGCCCGTTTCCAGCTTGAGGGCGGCGTCGCCGTCGCCGTCGGCGTAACCGCGCGGTGCATTATGGGTAAATTTTTCCGAAGGGACCCGAGGTCCTCCCGAAGGAACCGAGGTCGTCCCGAAGGAACCCGAGGTCCTTCGGGAGGACCTCGGGTCCCTTCGGCACGACCTCGGGAGGACCTCGGGTTTCTTCGGGAGGACCTCGGGAGGACCTCGGGTTCCTTCGGGAGTTACATGCAACAGGTTGCATGCAACAGGACCTCGGGAGGGCCTTCGGGAGGACCTCGGGTCCCTTCGGCACGACCTCGGGAGGACCTCGGGTTTCTTCGGGAGGACCTCGGGAGGACCTCGGGTTCCTTCGGGAGTTGCATGTAACAGGTTGCATGCAACCTGTTGCATGCAACTTGTTGCATGCAACTGGCATGCAACCTGGGTTGTATGCAACCTGTTGCATGCAATCCAGGTTGCATGCAACCTGGTGACGTCATCGGCATCCGCATCGTCATCGTCCTCATTTCTGATGACGTCAACAGTGACATCACTGATGACGTCGTTGGCATCCGCATCGTCATCGTCATCATCACTGATGACCTCATCAGTGATGTCACTAATGACGTCATCGGCATCCGCATCGGCATCATCATCATAGATGACGTCATCAGTGACGTCACTGATGACGTCATTGGCATCCGCATCGTCATCGTCATCATCACTGATGACGTCATCAGTGACGTCACCGATGACGTCATTGGATCGTCATCGTCAAGGTCACGTGACCCCCCGAGGTCACATGACCCGCCCCCTTCAGTACCTTTCCCTCCTCCTCCTCAAGAGCTGCGCTCTAATTCGGCGTTACAGGGAGTTGTAAACGGCTTTCATTTTTCTTTGCATTTTATCTCGTGAATATTTAGGTGAAACCGTAAAAATAGATAAAGTAATTATGTTCAGTTTCTGCATGAACATAATGTTTTTTGGTATATGAGCTTATGTATACCTGTATCGTCAAAACAGTAAAACGCGTTAAATCATAATCTAAAAAGTAACGCAGAAGTAACATGCGTTATTTTTCATCGGTAGCGGTAACGCGTTCCTTTTACTTTTAGGTAACGTAGCTCGGTAACGCGTATCTTTTATTTGCAAGGAACGAGTAACGTATTTCGTTACTTTTTTCTGTAACGCCTACAACACTGCCGTTTTGTCGCCGATCCCCTTCTGCTTGGTAGCACGGGCGTAGCGAGCCTCCGACGAGCGCTTGGCCGGTGCTTTGTGCGCGAACACCGTGGGTACAAAATCCGGGTGGTCTCGATCAGACGACGGTTTCCCTGCACCTAAGCAAGCCTCGGGACGGAGATTGAAATGGAAGCAACACTTGCCTTCAGGAAAGTGCTTCCCGCACAAACGGTCGTCCGCGCGAGGCGACCAATATTTTCGATCCACGGATATTAACCACCTTCTGCATCTTTCAGAGTCCACCGGGAACTTGTGGAAACTCACTCCGCTACTTTTGCTGTACCTTTCGGTGCAATTAACGGCTACACAGCTTTGCGGCATGCTGAAATGTTATGACGCCCATGCGAAACGTGCGTCCTTCTGCCCACACCACCCGGCTCCGGCGCGATCGCAGCGCCGCCGCAGCTCCGTGACGTCAAGCCCGCGTGTCGGCCTATAAGTTAGGCAACGTAGTTTGGCACTGATAAGCGCTATGGAGCAAAACCTCAACTGGGCCTAAGTTTAAGCCCTTACGTTTGCCACACTTTCGCCCGAGTTGGGCGTTTCTTTGGCGTGCTACCAAGGAAGTGAACAACTTTCCTGCAGTTGTGGCATGTTATATTGGCATATCCAAATGCAACCGAACCGTGTGCTTATCCGCAGCGGAAACACCCCGACTGCCTTAAACCTTGCGGGGACATGCAGTCAGTATCGACACCTGACGTTGGTTCGGCTTGACTGGTCAATTCTTTTTAATATTTTGTTGTGGCTTCCATGGATACGGCTACCTTGACTGCTTTACCAAAATTATCTCCGCATCTTCCAGAAGTCTAGTCTGCATAAGGTCGTTATTGATTCCGCAGACTAGCCAATCTCGAAGCATGTCGTTATGGTCTTAAAGTCGCAGAAGTTCTCTATATTTTGTATTGCACAATAAGATTCTTACGAGGTCAAGCCTGGTAGATTGGTAGAGGCAAAAGGCATTTCTGCCTGACTGAGGCCTCTACCCTCCGTAGTATACGAAATGAACACAACTATAAAAATATAAAATACACAGAGGAGAAAAAAGATACACTTGGCACAATCATGCGTAATAAATATACACACTTATCTATAAAAATGTTTAAAATATACTCAACAAAATTCATCGTAACACTTTTTCATCTTTAACAAACAAAAGACACACAATTTTAATTCTACAATGATTGCAGAAAATGTCATGTTCAAAAAGCACTTTTTTAATCACAATAAATTATTGACTCGCCATAGGGGCACATACACTCGTCTGGAACCTCAGACGCTCGAAAATTATGCGACGCTTAGGAGTGTAATTCCTATTTCCAACCTTGATAATGGCGTGATACGCCATACCTTGAGGTTGGTCTGAAGACAGCAGATTTCAATGGAGCAAATACTACTGCTTGGCGCAATTCGACAAAAAATACTGTCCTCTCCTTTGTGCCTGTGATGTCATTTGTAATAAAATAATGGTCCAGTATCTCCACATATTCTTTTGATTCGTCTCGGTTATCTCTGACAAAAGGCTCGAGCTTATGCATAAAGTAAGTCCAATAAATCCAGAAGGACCTTGCCTTCCGAAGCTTCCTGGTGCTTCTGTCCTTGTCTACAGTTTTTCTAGAGTAGCTCGTTGGGGTTTCCTTGTCACGAGTGTGATATTTCTATAAATATCATAAACACTGGGGATCACACTAAAAGTGATGGTAGTGTGACTACAAAGAGAAGGTGCCCATTCCCTGCATCAATTCAATCCAGTGATCCATGAGAGAAGTGGACAGAGCCGTCGTCAAATCTGATACAAAAAGAACTCTGCCAATAACCGCGCGCCTCTTTCCCTGTCGCCGCATTCTCTGGGATCACTTGGTATTAGGAGCAATCAACAGTAATCATGTCGATGGTTGAGCGTGTTGCTTTCTAATTTACGATAACGAAAGGGGGACATGGAAGACAAACAGACAGCACAGGCTTTCGTGCTTGTTCTCACATTCTCAATATTTGGCACGGTCCCCCGCTACGAGAATGAATTCAAGCATCATTGAGACGTAGACCATGAGGAAAATAAATACAAAAATTGAGCAGTTCGACGACCTGTTACATGGTGCTGTCATTCTCGAAAAAGGATGATCCATTTGTAAAATCGTGCAGTGTCTCAGATAATAACATTGATGTACCGGCGACCCCTGACTGAAACGCTACCCAAAGATATTTGTTATTTAGGTTTGGAGAAAGACTTCGCATTTTGGTGTAGATAAGAGAAAACAAAATTACCCATAATGTTATGTGGCCAGACTCGCACCCTGGCGCAGGTCGGTGACATTGAATAGGATTTACCCTTTTGATAGACACTTCATTAGCAGAAGGATGTTGTAATTCTTATGAACACATGTACTCATACAGAGCTTTACGTATTTGTTTTGTCTTTCGCTTTGGTATTTAGAGCAACGAAAACAAATTAGGCTTTGTAAGCGTTTAAATAGCCATAGGTCAATCTGCCACTGAGATTTGAATGAAAAGTTCTACGTTGGGCAGGGGTAACTTATGCCCTGCGAACAGATCTGGGTCGTTTACGTGCTCCATGCTGCATGTATTGTACGATCGCACGACTTAGGATGCTGTGACGATGTGGGCTGAACTAACGACGAGGAAGACGACGCAGATGAAGGCTGTGATCATTTGAATTATCAAAGATGAAGAAGACATCGAAACCACGTCAAGGAATGGGAATAAGAAAAAAGAAGAAGAGGACTACACGACGAGAGTCAACGCCACACAGGCTCATGGCGCTGGAAAAGGGCTGTTGGGCATCGGCACCCGGCTCAACACCAGCGGTCTCGGCAGACGAGGAAGATTTGAGACGGGCGCCAAAAAGCCCGTGGGAACTTTGAACCTGTACACCGTAGACCGCTGCCGTTAGCCAGCTGCAGCTAACCTCCGCCTGTTATGATCCCGCCTGCATGCCAGGCTCCAGAACCAACGTTCCATCAACGAGGCGTCCTAAAAATTGGGTTGTGGGGATATTTATACAGCGTGTAGTTGGTCAGCCATTTTAAAGTTGCGACGAGTCACTCGCTGTAGATGAGCAATTTAGCCAGTGCGGTACAACCGCTAGCCTGGGGTCTTTAACGTGCACCACGCAGTAGTGATACACGACCGCACGCCGGTACGATGCTCATCCAGATCGAAACGGGCAGGGGTGGGGCTCGAACCCAGGATCCCTGAGTTCTGCAGCGCGAGCTTTCGCTCCACGCGCGTCGAGCTGGGTGTGCGCTTTAGCCCACTCGGCCACCGATCCCCCTCTGCATCCTCTCTGCATCAACACCGTGTGAGCCGTAAGCGAAGTTGGCGGACTGAACTTTATACATATTTCGGTGACTCTTATAACTCGATCTCCAACACCATCTGACTTTTATTTTTGATTTCTTAATCTGTAAATAACATCTTTCTTTTAATAACCACCGCTCCGGAATTCAGAGTCCTTCCTTTCCATTTCCATCACAGATGCCTGGCTCTGTCAAAACCAGTAGGTTGTGATCAAAAAGCAGGGGCGCGGCTCATGTGTATGATTGGCTGAACAGATGTATGACGTTTCCATCAGATTCAATCCCAGCGTCTGCACACTTGTCCCGAAGCTGTGGATTATTCCTCTCAGCGTGCTCAAATTAAAGCGGCCTAGGAGGAAGCGCGCAGTCATTGCTCATTGAGGGTTCATCATTTGATTTGTAATATGCTGGTACATGCCCAAATGTGATGAGCCTAATGCAACAGGATTGAGATGTTCTTATTTTCACCCGACAAAACCTGCACGTCTATAAAAGCTTTGACAGTACACACTAGTGTTGAAAACTAACCAGATCAGGAGCTCATTTTAGTAACGGTTGATATCAAAGCACCTGCAACCTCTTTATTTTTTCCTTCTTGTTTTAGAGAAAAAAGTCGCTAATTTTGCTAGAACAAGGTGCCGTGTGACTTTACAGTTAGCATCAGGGCTGCCGTGCGGATTATGTACATGTGGTGTTTCTGACACTAAGCGGAGTACCAAGCGCCACCCCCACCATCACTTCAAGGCTACTATGCCCAAACCGGCAATGAGCAACCTCCCCTCCAGACAACCCTGGTGTTGCGTTGCTGGTGGCCAGCCTCAGATTGACCCTGCGCGAATCAGCGCGTCGTCGTATTTTATTTATGCTTCCAGTGGCATGTGTTGTAATACATCACATTTAATGTGTTGAAACTATTTTGAGACAAATGAGAGGCTATCCCCTTTAAATATTGACTGCTAAAGCAGAAGGCAAAATCGGTGTTCTCAAAGAGCATCGAGTTATTTATTAGGCAGCGCCAAACTTCCCATGCGGACGCTTCTCTTTATCCAAAACAAACTAAGTAGCTAAAAACATTTTCTTGGTCATCTTAATATCCCCGGAGAGCACAACATTTTTTAGCAGGCATAATCTGTGTGATACGATTTTATATGCTTAGTTGCGGAAAGCTTTATGCGGTTTCCGATACGCTGCACACAAGACACTTTTGAGATATCCGGGTTTATCACAACGGTCAAACCAATTTAAATATATTCAAAAATAATCCGTCACGAGCATGTTTTCATTCGACGCTTTCTATGGGTTCTGCTTCTTTTCTGAGAGCCTGTAGAGACTCGAATTCTTAGTGGTCTGAAATTGTAGAGGTGGGATTGTTCTGACTAAAGTAATCGCCAGGAGAGGAGGTTTATTGCGCCATTTACGTTACTTATTGTCTGTTGTGTGTAGTTACTGACATGTTACGCCCGTTGGTACTTTATAAATGGAGCTTCGTGTTTTCGAATAAATTTGAAAAACACTCGCCTATAAATTTTTCATTAATTCGGTTTTATCTGAAAAACTCGGAATTTTGTTGTCATAACGACAAACGGAAGCTAAGAAGACGGCATTTTACAAATCAACTTTATAATTGCACAGGATCAGTAGTCCTGAGTAAATGCCACTTCAGTTTCTTTTTCAACCTTGAACTGCTGACAGATTGAGCTTTCAAAGTAAACATTAGACAGAAGTCTGTCTGGTTGGGGAAATAAGTATTAAAATGTGACGACCAACCAATCCCTAAATCAGGGGCCCAACGTTTCGAAACCGGTTGGGCTTCTTTTTCAGGGGCGACTATGGAGGGAAGGAACCGCAATCTTCTTTTTCCTCTATGGCGGAGGAGAATGTGCACGATCCCATCTTCTTCCTCTTTGATCGTTTTTTTGAAGACGCATGGTGGAGCCCGTTCACATACACAGATGGCAGTGCGCCAAGAGACCTATTAACGTCCTCGTACATCGGGGAAACAAAGAACTATCATGAACGAATTCGTCAACACAAGGCTGATGTGCGCAACTTCGAGCAAGAGCGCAGCGCGGTTGCTGAACACGGTGAAAAAAATGACCACCGCATTGACTTTCTAAACACGCGCATCCTGGACATCGAAACTAATCCTCGCCGGAGGCTCTTCCTTGAATCTTGGCACATTCAGACCACGCCAACAAACATTAATAGGTCTCTTGGCGCACTGCCATCTGTGTATGTGAACGGGCTCCACCATGTCGTCTTCAAAAAACGATCAAAGAGGAAGAAGATGGGATCGTGCACATTTGCACTCCGCCATAGAGGAAAAAGAAGATTGCAGCTCCTTTCCTCCATAGTCGCCCCTGAAGAAGAAGCCGAACCGGTTTCGAAACGTTGGGCCCCTGATTTAGGGATTGGTTGGTCGTCACATTTTAATAAATTGAGCTTTGCCTTTTATTTCGACAGCGTTCCTTCCAGACTTCGGGTCAAATTACCCGACCATCATTTATATTGTTTCGTGTTCTTAATTTTAGAAAAATACAGTAAATTATGTTCCGAGTTTCAAGGAATCTAACAAAAATAAACTCCAATAAACCCCGAATTTTCGGGGGAAAATGAACTCAGAGGAACACCCTCCAAATTTCAGGAGAGATTAACTCCGAAAGCGCAAAATTTTAGTTCTGATCTATCCCGTGATGTTGTGAACTCTACGTGCGGCGCAATGCTCCGTCCTTCAAGGTCCAGTTGCGCGTACCGACGGATGCCTGCGGACTAAGTATTCTGAATAAGCCTGAGTCGCCGCCGACTATGCATTTATTTATTTTTATTTATTCAGCCTCATATTCATTGTTTTAAAAATTCCTTCTTTCCGCGCACGGTTCAGTTATGGAACAGTATTAATGGATCTACAAGTACGAGGGCTCCGTTTTAGAAGTTGTGAAACTTGATTTCGTTTGACGCGTGACTGGCGAATCATTATTTTGTATATGTTCTCGTTAATTGTTCGCACTACTCATCTGCTTTTCACCTGTGTATTCCGCTCCTGCAATGACTTCAATATAGGTCGCAGTATGGTAAAATAAATAAATAAATAAATTTCCTCATGGCCAAGGTGGCGTTACAGAGGGGGTGGATACAAAGTGTTTATAAAATGCACAAACAAAAAGTATAATAATCAAACAACAACAAAAAAATAATTAACGTAGTGCAGGATTAGAAAGTTGTTTAGTTATGGCGGTCTTGAAGAATGAGACGTCTTCAATGGAGACGATCGAGTGGAGATGCCGGTTTCTCTATGAGCTGGACTTGGGCAGGAATGAATCAAGAAACATATTTGTGCTGCAATAGGGAATGGCAACTTCAAACTGGTGATCAATTAAGGCAAAGGTCAGCAACCCACGGCCCGAGGAGAATTTTTCTCCGGCCCCCGCACGACCCCAGAAAGGGGCCCCCTTGCAGCTTCCTCACAGACCCAAGAACCACAAGGAACTTAGGACCACAAATGAGGTTAGACAGGAACAAGGTGCGCTTCCGATTGGCATTGTCCGGCATCCCCATCCTTTGGCAGGGAACGTCTTTACTTCCTTTTGCCCCTTTTTTCCTTGCACCCCTCCCCTCCTTCGCGACTTGCCGTCTGGCCCCCTCGTGTTGGCTTCGTGACGACTGGGCCCGTCGCTGCAGAAGGTTGCCGACCCCTGAATTAGGGGATGAAAGGTATGAAGTCTGTGAAAGAAGTTCGTGCCGCAATGATGACTTTGAGAAGATGATTTTATGAAAAAGCAAAAGACGCGAAATTTTTTTTAGATATAGTAGTTAAGGGAGACAAATATTACATTTCATTACTGAAACGCTGGCGAGACGAAAATAGTTAAAGATGATGAAGCGCCCTGGTCGATTTCGAACGGATTATATAGCATCGCTAAGAGTACGCTGCGTCGGGTCCCATATGGCGGACGCGTACTCGAGCTTTGGGCTAATGAGCCTGCGATATAAAATCAACGTGAGAGACGAAAGGGCTTGAGAAACATTGCGATGTAAGTAGCCGAGGGCGCGGTTAGCTTTGCTCATCACCTAGGTCACGTGGGTATGCCATGAGAAGTTAATTACGTGAACTCTGAAATATTTTTACAAGGTGACGTGTCCTAGTAGGACACCGTTAATTTTATAGACACAAAAATCGGGAGCATTCGAAAGGCGGGAAATTTTTATGCTCTTACATTTGCTAATGTTAAGATTCATTAACCATGTATTACACTATATAGAGATTTTGTCTAGAACAAACTCGAGAAGAAAATGATCGCATTGGTTAATTATTTTGCGGTAAAGAACAAAGTCGTCGGGCAATAACTTTCTAGCATGACTCCACGACGACGTTCGCCCGCAGGCTAAGTATGTTGCACTAAGTCTGACTCACCACCGACGGGCGCCTGGGGACTAAGTATGCTCAGCTGTCTCACTGGGTACCGACGGTCGCCAGCGAACTAAGTACGCTGGATTAGGTATGACTCGCCGGCGACAATCGCCTGTCAACTAGGTGTGTTACACAAAGTATGACTAGCTCCAGACGGTCACCTGCGGACAAAGTATGCTGAAACAAATCTGACTCGCCGCCGACACTCGCCCGCGAGCTAAGTATGCAGGACTGAGTGTGGCTTGCCGCAAACGGTCGCCTAATGACAAAATATGCTGAACAAGTATTACTCGCAGCCGACGGTCACATGCAG
This sequence comes from Ixodes ricinus, assembly GCA_037355805.1. Classification (NCBI taxonomy): domain Eukaryota; kingdom Metazoa; phylum Arthropoda; class Arachnida; order Ixodida; family Ixodidae; genus Ixodes; species Ixodes ricinus. The sequence goes on from JAZHYW010012306.1 coordinate 39,565, forward strand.
AATAAGTATACAGGACTAAGCCTGACTCGTCGACAGTGGGCGCTTGCGGAATAAATATCCTAGACAGTAGGACTTGTCACCGACGGTCGTCGGCGAGCTAAGTAGTCACAGCATGTATAACTCGCCACCGACGGTATCTGCCGACTAAATATGCTAAACAAAGTCTTACTCGCCGCTGACAGTCATCTGAAGACGAAGTATACTGGACTAAGTATGACTCACTGCCGACGGTTGACTGCGGACAAAGTATGCTCAACTAAGTATGACTAGCCGCCGATGGTCGCCAGCATTGTGTGCATGCTGGACTAAGCATCGGTCTCCAAGGGCAGTCGCGTACTACAGAAGGTGACCGTCGGCGACAAGTCATAACATAGTACAGCTGCTTGCGCTTATACGGAGCGAAAGCCGTCTGCTCTTTCGCGCAGGCCGGTGCCGTGACATCACTTCGCACGACCTCTGATTGGAGGATGACTCCAGGCGGGAGCTAGGGGACTGACGGGGGTAAACAAAGCGGTGTCTTCGTTTCTCCGCTGCCACTGCGAAAGGCCTTCCTGTGGCTTTCAGAAATCCACTGCTAGTGCTTGAACGAAGACGCAGCATACGAAAAAGAGAGGCCGAAAATACCTTGAAATGTGAGTTACTTCGTTTGACGCGAAATAATTTACACTGGTAGCATACGAAGCACCAATATGCGTCGCGGTCTCCGGCGGTCGTATGTTGACGTGAGCCTCTCCAACGTCAGCACGGTGATGTGCGACGCGAGTGAGCCTTTCTACTTCTTGGCGGAGATCCTTTTTCGCTAGCAAGTGTCTCTATGTCTCCGTGAAGCATCGAAGTGTAGCACAGCCCTCTTCGGCGGGCTGAACGGGCTGCCGAGCTTTCAAGCCCGATCTCCCGCAGCGCTGGCACCCGGAGAACCGCGCCATGGAGCTCGCTGGGGTGAGTTACGTTGTCTTTGTACATTTCGCATCATTCACAAACAGTTGTGCGTTAAAGGAGTACAGCAAAGTAAAACGAAATGTTACGGAAAACCAACGGATTAGGCGATCGGTGCGGTACGACCGAGCCGAAGTGCGCAGTCTGTTTTCAGTCTTTCCCCCCAGCGACAGGTCGTATGCCACTTGTCCAAACAGGTAGTGTGGTAGGATATCTGTATGTGGGTCATAAACTTCACAGTCACGACTCAGTGTTGGATTGTAGCCTGTTTTAGCAGTGATTGCGCCGTGTCTAAGTGACACCCGATGTCACTTCATGCCAGTGGCGTAACCAGGGAGGGGTTCAGTACCTCGCACCCCAAATCACCCTCCCCCCCCCCGGCTTGGAAAAACCTGGCTACGCCAATGCTTCACGCGCGCGATAAAGCATCGTCCGAAGGTGTTAAACTCAAGACGCACTGTTCTTCCGACGCGTGTTCCATCAGACGCTTGCCGCCGATTTGTTTCACCATAAAGCGCCAGTGAGGCAAACGCTGCGGGGGCGAGTAGCGCATGTTTTCGTGCCTGCCTACCGGTTTTCTTAGGTACACACTAAACATTTTAACATCCATAATCGCGTAAAAAGGGTGTAGGAAAACAGCCTTTTTACTACGTCTTATACGCGATTTCTGAACATCGGTGGTGTAAAGGGTGTGCTGACGTTTTCATCCTACACCCTTTTACGACCCCGCTTGGCGATGGTCTCTTAAATCGTGTAAAAGGGTGTAGGCAAGTTCACGCCCACTATTCACATGATGTAAAAGGGCGTTATGGTGATGCAGTCTAATACACCCATGATTTCATATCCGTTAATGTTTATTGCTTTGCTGAAACTATTGGTGATTTACGGTGGTACAAACGCCAAAATAATTATTCACCACATGAAGTCGCGTATGATTAGGAAAAAAATAGAGTATAGTTTTTGCAACTCCGATCGAACTCACCGTCCCACGAGCCGAAAATTACGTGTCGCGCGTGCGTCAGTTTTATCAGTTCAACTGATTTTAAAACAAAACATCTCCACTCGCAAAAAGATGGACGAAGACGTGACGATATACAGCCCGGGCAGCACACAGTATTGCGCCGATATAGGATAAAATCTGAAAAATTGTGCCGTTACCATTTTGGTCACCAATATCTCGAAGAGAAAGGGATGGGTCGCGCCGACACCATCCTGACGCACCGTACGCGACGCAGTTTTTGTTGAGTGTCAAGAGTCCTGCCCGATTGGCCTATGTCGGCGAGGTACTTCTATTTCAACCGCCTCAAGATCCGACGTTAAAAAGAAAAGAAAAACAAGATTAAGCAAAACGGGAATCTGCTTGCTTTTAACCCGAGAAAGACCTCCTGGCGCTGAAACATTGAACAAACTGCGGGCCGTGGCGCCCTATTTCGGGTATTACAAACTCACCTGACTGGGCACTCGCACTGCTTATAGCACCTTCACTGTGATTTTATTTGTGTGTGTAGTCTCTGAAGAAACAATGTCGCAAGACAATCGAAAGTGCCGAATTCTTTGACATCCCCGGGGCTTGGGTACGCGATTCTTATATCTGCGTAGCTGGACAACTCAAAATATCTAGCCTCCTGACAGCTTTATTTCTTTATTTTTTATTTTGTGTGGTACGCGTGAAACCGGATTTCTTGTTTCATGCGTTCGAATTTGCTTTGTGTATTTATTTGGTGATTTTGCGGTCGGCGTCAGAGCACGCACGCTACTGCGTGAAGTGTCCCGACGTGTCCCCATTTCGCGACCCTCCCGTGGCAGCGCAGGTGGCCTGCGCAAAGCAGCAGAGTGAAGATTAGCGTGCTGTCCACCCTCTTGGCCTCTCGTCTTCTGATAAGCCTCCACACCTTGCTTTGTGTCTTCGTGTGGCTGTGAACGATTGCGAAGGCGCAGTTCTGGCAAATCCGAGTGCGTAGCTGCGTACCACGCGTCGACTTAGCGTAGGAAAAAAGGCGCTTGACGACAACTTGTCACGTGATCTCGCCTGACGCCCTGATGGGCTCACTGGGACCGAAAGTGCTTTGCCGTAGTCCAAGTCAGTGATGAGCTGTAGGGGCCACGGAAGGTCCGGTTTCTAAAAAGGGGCACCCGTCAGGCGTCAGGCGTCTCCTGTTTTTCGTGCGTTGCAGTCGCGGCCGTGATTTTTCGTCTTGAACGGCCGGAATGGCCGTTCATACTAACTTTTTTAATAATGGTCGTTAAGTTTCGTCGGAGTTCATGCAGTTGTTGTGCTCTGGTTTGTTGGACCCGGTCTCGACAAAGAACTGCTCATCGGCGTTCGCGAGACTTCCGCTGAATGTGATCGACACGCCTTCTAGCTTCTCGTCGACGTTGTGTTTGCGTTGTTTGTGCTGCCCAGAATTGGATTGTGCATCTATCACGACAGGAGCTGCAGATCGGCGACCGCGAGAGGTTCCGTTGAATGTGAGCGACCGCCTTCATCCCCGACGTTGTTTTGGTGAATTGTTCTGTGCTGCCCGAATCGGATTATGCCATCTATCACGGATTACATGAGATCGGTGCTTTATTTGTATAAGTACTCTGGACGCATGCTTCTGGTAGTAGTCCTAGCTTCCGTCTCATTCGACCATTTTACCGTTTACAAACGCATGAACTGCCGCTTACGCCCCGCTAAACGCTCCCGGTCGTTATTATTATTGTTCCGTCTTTTGCTTGTCGAGTTTCGCTTACGTCACCCAGAGTTAGAAAGCATCAAAGTAGGTTTAGGCGAATGAAAGCCTTACTAAAGTTTGAGTGCATTTATTTTAAGCCTCTAAGAATTTTGTAGCTTTGTCCCGAGTAACTTGACATTACGTCACAAATGCTCGCATTTGGAGGTTTGACATTGGTTTGTCGCGAATTCGCGACAAGAAGAGGATAAGATCCAATTCCACATTCTTCTGGATTGAAAAAGTCAGTGTTCCACATGTTTCAATTTGTTAGCAATCATTTCTCCGTAAATACTTTTTGATGAAGTGCTGTGTTACACATTTAGTATTACTTCTAGCTGAATGAAGTGAGAGTTACTGCACAGGCGAGCTGGTGAAGGATCATGGTGAAAAAGAATGGGACAACACAACACGTCTCAAAATATTTTGAGACAGTGTTGTGTTCCTGCCAATTTTTGTCACTAGTCTCGGTTTTTCCTCTTGTGTCTTCTAGCTGCAGTACACCCTTTTGAAAGGGTGTACTGCTGCCATCACACCCTAATAAAATGGTGTAGAGCAGAATCACACCTTTCTGTGAAGGGTGTAAGGAATTACGCCGGTTTTTGAGGGTGTGAGCAACAACACCTTTTTCTGGGGCGTTTTTGTACACCAATAAGGGGTGAGTTGTGACCCATGCCATTTGCACCAATAAGGGCGTGGAAATGTTTAGTGTGTACGTTAATTTGCAAGCGCTTGAGTTCCCCTATACCCCATCATTTCAGCAGAATCCACCGGCTGCTGGGCTGCTGAAAGGGACTTCTGCTCGGAGGACATGATGCAGGCCCTCGTAATGCCCTCGGCGCCAGTGTAACTTCCAGGGGTCTGCGTTTCCCGGTTCCGTCACCAGCTGGGAAGTTCTCCATGGAGGTAAGATTATAAAAGAAACCACTCTATACATTCAGGGACAGCTTTCAGAAGTTGTGGAAGCCGGATACAAATGGCTAGTATCTCCAGTAAAGAAATCAAACTATTACGTGTTTTATTACTTATGCGTCTCTATTTTGCAAGCCACATATGGCAGGAAAGTGTCTACGTGATCTCAACCTGCTTGGAGAAGGCACTGAGAAGCCACCTGTTGCAGACCACTGTACCGTTGTCATTTATTATATGTTATTCCTTGGCACCGGGGGATCGGTAGCCGAGCGAGCTAGCGCATACCAGCTCGGAAAACGTGGAAAAAAGCTCGCACTGCAGAACATAGGATCCTGGGTTCAATCCCACCCCTGGCCGTTTCGATCTGGATGAGCATCTACTGGCGTGCGGTCGTGTATCACCACTGCGTGACGCACGTCAAACGCCCCAGGCTAGTGGTTGTACTGCACTGGCTAAATTGCTCATTTACAGCTGGGAGACTCGTCGCCCTTTGAGGCAGACCAAGTTCTAGGGCTGAATATACATACACGCAAGCCAATTCCTTTTCACGCTGCTGGTATTGCTATGGTGATGTTTAGACGTCCTTTTATTGGTCGTTGAAATGATGACAGTGATGCTTGGGTGAAATAACGCTCCTCGGCCGTAGAGTGTCGTTAACTTGTTACTCTTTTCCTCTGCTTAATGTGGATCAGATAACAGTCGTGCAGCCAGCCCGATTGAACTTCTCTCGAACCACATTCTCACATCTCTAGGTCGATCGTCCTGCTTTCGCGCAAAACTCACACACCTCGCCGTCTTCGATACTCCCGAGTGCGCCTCGGTCGCCCGCTCAGCCGCTGTGTTGAGTCCCGTGCCCACTGTTTTGTGACAACCTCCTTGATGTGACAAATCTCAGCATCTGTATCCAACCATCAATACGGGTTAGTGTTCAATTTGTAAACTTGATGCTTCAAAGTAACAATACGAGCTTCCTCCAGCATCTACCAGCAACCAAGCAATGACAGAAACCAAAGCTTTAACTCCCAAGACTAAAAACGCAGGAGTGAATGAGGACAGACGGGACAAGCGTGTAATCTCAGTGTATGGATAGGTGTCCTCGAAGTTCCCAGCTTTAAAATGGTGGTAATGTTTGAGTAGGCTTAAGTTCAAGGAGTCTCAAAAGAGCAAATAATGCAAAGTTCTTTATACTGATTTGCATCCCTTGGATGCTGGCAGGTGCTCAGTACAAAGGGAATGAAATAGACATGTTTTGTTTATGCATTCTGTTGCGTAAAAATAGGCTTTCACTAATTTTCAGTTGGTAATAGCATGGGATGACAAATACGCTGATCAAGGGTGTAATCGAAGCGTTTGACTACTGGGACGACTTCTTTACAGGAGATCGACGTCCTGTCCAGCACCAGCTTCACCATCTGGGACCAACTTCACGAGGGGGTCGGACTGCAAGCACATGAAAGGAGGGCACTGCGACCTCGAGGCCAAGCTTGTACATCTATCAGTACGGAGTCCTGAACGGATGCCCTGACTTGCTAATTGGTACTGATTACCTCATGAAGGTGAAATTTCCCTGGATCTAAAGGGAAAACATTGACTTTATCCTCTTTATGACTTGAAGGTAATCTGCCTACTTCATAGAACTTTGAAAATGCAAAATTTGTTTCCGTAACTGTCCCACTTCAACGTAATGTGCACATTAAAACATGTTCCTTTTTCTTTTCTGCTTTCTGGTGAGAGAAAAAAGCCAACGAATTTCCTCTTCCTTGTCGCAATGGGGACGTTTGAGAGACTGATTCCATATTATAAACGCCATCAGTTTCATAAGTGAATAAAAATAAAAGCAGAATGCATGTTCAAAAATTATTTGTGAATCCTTAGACATGGTGAAGTGGGTAGTTTATGTTCGAGTCATGTAAATGTGAAGTCAAAACCAGCTTTAGTGCATTTTAAGAAGCCGTTCAGACCTGAGACTTCTGCTTTGACTCAGCAACACACAACTCACCTTTGTTATTCACTATAGCACAGCCGAAACTATAAACACGAGCATGTTTGCCTGACCAACGCTTGAACTGCCATGAAATCGGCGAAGTCCCTAACCATCGAGGTAAGTGTCAACGGGGGTATAGTCGAATGGCCAGGGTATTTATTGCACACACATACTTGATTTCAAGCTTGCAGAATGAAGTAATTGTTTATTGATTCATACCCGTTTTTAAACCTGTTTAAGATTTATTGGTTCATGTTCACTAGTACATTTATTTGTCATTTCAGCAAGGAATAATTTAGAGACAGATGTTTGGTGTTCAGGCATGATGCATTTATTTTCATAACATGCAAGAGTGCAAGAGAGTAGATTCGGGTTTTTAAACTGATTTTTTATGTACTCAAGAATTTGTGCCGCTGCTATACTGTTCCATACAAAGCATAGCAAGCAATAATATAAAGGCTACAGCTGCGAAAGTGGCTACACCTGGCATCTTATTTGTTTTATAGCGTGCACAGGTAAGACACTATACTATGTTTCGCGGTAACTGGCGAACTCTGAGGCTGTGGGCCGCGTGACACAATAAAGCATCGAAGCAAGGCATGTGACAACACTCCATGGTCCAGGCCTCGTTATCGCCACAACAACAGCGCCATCTGCAACAAAACATAGTTCTGGACTTTTTTCTTTCTAGAAGTGTTGCCGACAGAATTCTTGTGACCGCAACACTACACGACACTCAAGAAAGACGCAGACATATGTTACTTTTCAACGACATAATACAGATCACCACGTTTTTGAGAAAACATGGCCTTTGAACGATGTTCGAACAATCGCAGCTGTGGATATTCCGCTTCCGCTCAATACATCGCCTAGCATTAGCACCCCGCCATCGATTCGTGGGCAAATTGAGCATGTGGTTCGTCTCATAAAAGGTGTTCCTGAAGAGCTCGCTACTCTAGCGGACGGTAATGTTGCTACAGTGGACGTTCATCCGAGAGTTGTTTGGTTTCTCAGCAGACGACAGCCGGTTCCGACGGGTGGTCCTCGCATTTGGCGCGGTGACACAAACGCTCCCGTGACGTGCTGCACGTGCCTCGCTCAACATTCTTACTGGGTCGCAGCGAGCCGTAGCATCACAGTTCGCCAAGTTATCGTGAAACGGGTGTAGACTAAGGTGTCTGCTGGTGAAAGTAGCTTTGCCAGCATCATATATTCTGTATGAAACAGAGTATACTCAGAAAACAAATAAAGTCATTCAACCCTTCTACTGAATGTGTTTGTTCATTAGTAAAACTTGGTTCAGTGGACTTATTACATTTCAGCATTAGCATGGACACGACAGGTAAGGTTGATTACAAGTGCTTCAGATCAGTCCAAACAGTTTCCAAGTTGCTCATGCAAAGCCGCCTCGACTTGGTACCACCCCAGAAAGCGATGAGACATCACTTGACAAATCTACGTCAGCCGCAAAGCACACCAGAACTGTATCTAGGAAATTAGAATCAACAGAACAATTCCATAAAAAGGCACACCACGAACAACTTTGGTGAGGGTGAGCCCTATCTGCAACGACAATACTGAATCCTCGCGCCACCGTCGCTAACACATGCGAGTAGTCGCTCAGTGGCTGGCATACTCGGGCATTGATGGAGCAAGAAAAAGATTGTCAATGAGTGGGCTAGAAATGTGGATCAAATCGGGACTGTCTTGACATTCTTCACTATAGCTGTATGACCACCATCTGTTGGAGTGCGGTTCTGGATGTAAACAGCCCATCTGGAACCTAGAAATGACGATTGATGTTAGAAAGTTTGTCGCTTGCACTGGCTTTTGTTTGACCTAGTCTGCTGAGCGAACAAAACAAAAATGCATACATGTTAGTCGTTGTTTACTTCTGTGTCAATTCCATGGGGCGCTCATTAGTTGGGCTTGGGTACTGTGCAATCTCCAAATTTTTATCTTGATGCGAACGAAAAAGGAGACAAGGGCACACAAATGACGTCAAATACTGACATCGTCGATATGTGGTTCGAAGATACACTGCACGACACATTTTGCAGAAAGACGGCATCGGTACTTAGTTGACAATTCACTCGCAGTAGCAATGGCTGAAACGACAAATTTGTACTGTCCGAGTTGGTTCAGTGTATAACAGTCAATCAAACTTCATTCCTAGGGAAAAAAACGATCGCGTTTTTGTGGTAAGTTTCGAGCTCGGTGCCTTTCTATTGCCATGATTACAACCATGGACTGACACTATTAAACCAAATACGATGCATGTCTATACTGCGTCTCACCTAAGTGCGAGACAAGCGAAAATTACAAACGCGAGGATCTGATCAGCGCTTGCACTGCATGATCGCACATACATGGCAGCTATCATTAAAACTCAGGACTCACCCATATAGATTTAACGTCGATCGCATTGAAAGATGAAACGGAGCATAGTTTATACGGCCTCCGTGCAGTTTCGAATGGAAATAGGTGAGTATATGTTCCTAAATATCACCTGCGAAGATGGGGTTCGGAGGATCGTGAAAACGCTACCTCTCAGCTGTTTTTCAAATGATAGCCTATCGACTCCGCGACACAAGATTTATAAAGACCTGCTAGAAGGCAAAATCCGTTGTGTTCGTAAAGGAAACACAAGATAAAAGGCAACTTACCAGGCACAATCGGACGGCGGCCTCGTTGGCGACCGGCGCAACCGGCAGTTTCAATCGCCGGGGCTGAGGCAAGCGCCTTCTTTTTGGTGCTCTTCGTCGTCTTCATCCGGAATCTTCGAAATGCCTCGAGGCGGAGGACGGAGGAATCGTAAGGGGCGAAAAGCTGCTCGCTCTTGTGAACTCGGCAGAATTTTGACAGGGCTACAATAAACAAAAGACTCGCGGTCGCCGCTACAGAACGGCCGCTACCGACGCCGATGTTTGTTTCGCAGAGATTCCCCCCGACACTGTGCGAGGGCGGAGCTTAGTCGGAATCGTCATCAACCTCCTCTCCTGCCTTCGCGCTTCCTTTCTCATGCGCAGAACACGAAAATGAGCCCGCTTGCGAGCGCATATTTCGCCTCTTTGTGGTCCCGAGCAAAAACGGTTGAGTGCGGATCGCATGATCAGGGATTTGATTCCTACAGACCCTTGGTGGGTGTCGCGGGTGCGAATAATTGTTTTTGTTATAATTAAGTACGAATGATTAGGGGCTAAGTACGTGTTATTTATACTTGCGACGATTATGCATCGCCTGCTATGGGCTATGCATGCGTTTTGTTCACTGGCGTGCGTGTACCGCCTGCTTTATCCCCACGAGTGTGGCACTGTTCCATTAAATCCGCCTCATAAAAGCATTATGTTATAAAATCATTTTTCAGAGAATGTGCAAAGTTTTAAAAGTTTATAATGTGAGAGTCGTGACTCGACATATAACAAAACAATATATCCCTTTCGGGGCAATGCAGCCGATATTTTAACATTACGTTAAGTCTTATCTATAGTCGCATTCAATTCACGATTCGTGAATATCTTACCCGTGGAGAAGTGGGAGGAACAAATAATCAGGGCTCGCATCGTCGAGAGGCTTTTGAAGTGCGTTCTGTAAGAGCATTTGGAGCAAAACTCGATCAGACCGCGTTTTATCGTCTACCACCAAGCGCGATACGTCGCCGTTAAAATATGACGTCATCTTGCGGAGACTTCCTTAAGCATGATTGGCATATCAATGAAGTAGAAACTGAGGAAGAAAGAGATGAGAGGGCGCAGGAATGTCAGAACACCGAGCTTCGAATGGAACTAATGTGTATACGCGAAAGCTATAGTCGGTAACAGGTCAAGAACAGTGACTCCTCCACCTTTCACTTCAGCGGAGTGGCGACCTCCTCTCAGCGTTCACCTGCTAGACTGAAAAATGTGGGAGGCGCCACTTCGTTCTTGACCTGTCGACTATGGTTGCATTTGACTCTCACTCTCCGAATACGATCAAGCCGAACGCCGAGGTGCGCGTTCGGCGAACTCGATGAACACATTCGAACATTGAGTAGAGACAGGGCCGGCAAGCTTTGCCTCTGCCAACTAATCATTGCAACCAGAGATCGGCTCTCTTGCGTACCCGCATGTTCTCGTCTTTTCATCTCCTTAGTTTCCCGAACTCATGCTCTCACAGCCTGCCTACAAGACGCCTCATTGCGTAAACTTTCATGGAAGCTTCAAAGCCGAAGTTGAAGTTAAATTCAACGCAGTAATTCGTTCGGCGTCATTGTGGGGTTTTTTCTTGTGTTTTGTTTTTCTTTTTTTTTTTTTTTTTTTGGGGGGGGGGGGGCTCGAAGTACAAAAAATTGCGTCAAGTGTGGGTTGAAAGCAACCATCATTGCCTAACCTAAGATTTAAGATTTCCACAAGCCAATGTTATGGGATGGATGTAATGACAATCCGCGGTAGTAGACAGATAAATTAGTCATTGATTGCGGTGTGGAAAAAAGGGTAGACGTTTCCTGCGCAGTATTATTTGTGATGAACTGTAGTATTTAAAGACATGTATGCGAGTATTGCCAGAGCTGTCGCATTGCTAGTTCAATGTTCCCGTTTTGCTACCGGTTGTCGGACTGTTTTCTCGAACGACTAAATCCTGTGCTAATAACGATCTTTGTTATACTATTAATGCGTGGTTATCTGTGATTTCCCATGTTGGTCAAGGAACAGATGCTGCAGGCAGCGGCTGGGGATTGCAACGCTCCTACGAAAATACGGGGTTGTACATAAATGAGACATGTACATGCACAGTCCGCATAGAAGTGCAGTTGTGGCACGAAGTAAAATGTGCTGCAGACCAATAGTGTAGAACAGGTGTCTCAAAGACGCGGACCGCAGGCGGATCGCGGGCCGCATGCGGCACGCGACTCGCGGGCACGCGGCCCGCAGGCAACTGGCTACGAGTGCCGGTTCCCATGCGCCAGAAATGGCGTGCGCCATTACGATCTCATCTCGCCGATTCATTTTGGCTCAAAAGTAAGCTCTGCTCCTTTAAGGCACTCACACAGTTTACACTCATCTGTGTTCGCTTGCCCTTCGTTTGGTTTTGCTTCTGCACGCTTTTTTTTTTTTTGTAATGCGCAGCAATTCCGTTAGGCTGCAAGCGCAAGTTTTTCGTTGCAAAGACGCATCTCGGCTGCACGAACTCTCGAGTAGCAGCAACCATCGACACGCTAAGGCATCGAAATTTTCATACAGCAAAATAAAGATTGCCATTCAATACAACTATTGAACAAAGTGTTATAATAAAAATCGCCAGGAAAACAAGAGCTGTCTTATTAACTGATTGTTTCTCTTCGAAGGACACGTTGAGCTCAGCTTATTTCCTGAGTGAATTAAGCAACGGGAACGACCGTGTGAGGTCCTCTCGTTGTTTGAATAAAAATGTCAGAAGAGCCCAAAGTAGTCCGTGGACCTCCGAATTCTATCGATGCCACATCAGGTCGAGGCTGCAGCACAAGGTTAGTCACGATAGACTTCTCCTCTTATGAAGATGTCACCCGCCCCCCCGCGAGTCTTACAAAACAAATAAAGCACGTGGTTTCTCGTCCTTAAAATCTTGGTGATGGGCCCCCGGCTCCCCACAACTTAAATGAGTTTGAGACCGGTGGTATACAGGATAGTATAAAATAAACTTGAATCTCTTTTTGTAGCTTGTGTAATCGTCTGAAATACACTTCTGCTTACTAATATTTCCTAGCGCTTTTCTTGGTTTTTTGGGTTTATTCACGGAGTTTTACTTGATAAAATATTTTTTGAAGTTAAGAATATTGGTTACTGCTTCGTGATATGTCTAAGATTCAGCCACTGAGGTTTACTATTCGTTTTTAATAAATACATTTTTCTAACCAGTTCAAATACAGTAAGAATACATTTGAAAAGGCGGTGAAAAACCAAATTATAATTATTTTCAGTATGCATCAGACCGCAGACAAAGGCTGGAAGACATACAAGCACTAACGCACCTTATAAACGTCCACATTCATTGCTCATTCATTGCGCTTGAATGGTTCAGCTGGCGATAGCGCACGCACTAAAAGGTTAACACCCCTATAAAAATGGTTAATGCCTTTTGAAAAGACATATTATCGCCAAATGGCAATAGGATGTTTATAAGCAGTCAATCAGCAGGCTACAGATGTTAATCGTCATTGAGACGTCATCCTGTTGACCCGGATAGCCATTTCATACCGTCAACTTTTTCGCCATTTTATTGGTTATCGCCACTGACAACACCAGTGTATTCACATACTAATGCTCAATTGGCTATTGGAGGGCAGTCAATTTTGGCTAAAGCCTAGAGGCAATCAAAAGGCTATAAATTTTATGAGCTTTCGATTCCTCTCTAATAGCCAACTGGCGTATGCATGTGGATACATTTTCGATACAGGGCGATAGCCTATAAAGTATGGCGAATGAGAACGACGATTGACGAGATAACTACGAAAAATCAATAGGATGACATCTAAGCGACGAATTGACATCCATGAGAAATGGCCGTGTATGGTGTTCGATCGTTTTAAGCGTCATTTGATCAACCTTCGCAGCCATTTCGCAGCTGTCAATGTTTCGTCAATTTTCAGCTGGCCAGCCAAAAAACCCATAAGAAAAGCATCCATGACCTCATCGGCTTCGGCAGATGCCGTTATCATTGTTCTTGATGCGATTTCATGGCACTGACACACATAGTGCCGGCTTGCAATATGGGAAGAAAACAAAGATTGAAGACACAGATTGAAGAATCAATTTAAAGAACCATAATTTATTAATCACAACGTGATTAAAATGACTTGTTTTTTCTTAAAAGACTGAGTTAATCGCGCCAAATGTAAACGATTAGTGAAAAAATTACCTTTTTTGCTTCACTGACATGTCTGTTAGGTGTGAGCTGAAAGAAGAAAAACATTGTAAATTAAGTGGGCATATAACCAGCAATATCGCTTGCAGCACATTCGATAATATGCACTGAAGAACACTTGCTCATGTTTTCTCGGCTGTTATGTTCACGGACACCAGTCCTATCGAATGTCCAAAAGTATATAGAATGTGTTTGAATTACACAGGCTTCGCGGAGGGCTGCCTTCCTGGTTTCTAGATGCTCCAAAAACTACCACTCCAAGGTGGCCGGTATGACTTCACTTGGAACACATACCCTGTTCCTTTTGCTTCACTCCCTTAATTCACCTCCGTGCCTCTCTGCATTGTGTTTTCTTGCTTGGTCCTGTGTGACACTAAGAGATTCAGAGCTCTCGACACCGGCACTCTGCTTTACCACCTCCATGCCAGCGTGTTCAAGCAGTGCTGATTGCAGCCAAGCTCCGCTGCTGATCTGGCATGCAGGGGTCAGTGATTTGTTTGAGGCAGCTTCTGGTTTAGCTCGATGGGCTAGAATTTTTGCATCCTTATATTTCAACATCTTGCAACTATAGACAACGCACCACTGCGATGGCGCGGCTGTCGGCACAGCATGCTGCAGACATGTCTGCTCTCACGAATCTGGTTCCTGCGCACGCAGTGCCCGTAGCATGCTGTGGGCAAATGCAAGCTTGTTTGTAACCAGTGCTTGCACGTAATCGACAGTGGTTAGAACTATAAGTAACTTATAGTTCAACCACAATCTAAGAAAGTGTTGAAAAAATTGTCAACCTATAAAACAAAGGCAATCTTTTTTACAGCCATAAAAGCCTGGAGTGAAATAAACAGAGAGAATATAGCTTCCTGAAACATCTATAACTACGATGATGGTCTCTAAAAAGAGACCATCATCGTATCAGAAAACGAAGCTACTGTACCCTATCTGGAAACAGTCACCCCTGAAGAAAAACCCAAGCTGTTTTTGAAACGTTGCAGGACTTGTAGAGGATTTGGTTGGCGATTTTTCAAATTCCTATGTTTTAGTTTTTGCATTTGTTTGAGTCGAGTAAAAAAAACATTAAAAAAAACTCTGGTTCAGAAAAGGTTACGGGCAAGAATAGCAAAATCAGCTCCTCTCACAAAGCCCTCCACTCTTCCCAATTTAGCAGAGAAAACGCTGTAAAGGAGTTGAGTGAAGAAAAGCTGTGGTCCTGTTGTCCAATCTCCCACACTATGGGTGACTCGGGAGTTTAGCATATGACAGTTTGAGATGCGCCCTCACTGCAAAACAGGGTTCATTTTGGGCAGACGGCTTTTGTCGAGCATGGCACGCAGTCTTTACCGCTCTGTAACTATTTGGTTCAACGAGGGTGACATGTTTTCATTGGCGGCATTAATAATAAATAAAAAGTTTGAGGCAAGTGGAACAGCATGAAATGGCAAAAAAGGAGCACAAGCACAAATTACCATTCATATTCGCCACGAACATGCCCACTCCACCTGGCACCGTTCGGGAACAAATGTATTTCTATAAGTATCTGTACCTATATTCCGTGGTACTTTTTCGCCGTTTATGCAGAAGTATCTGAAGGATATCCCGTTGCATAATATAGACCTGTATCTCATTATCTGTATTTGGCCTTAAAGACACATGTATCTCAGTTTGTATTCCCGAAAACTTTTTGGAGTATCTGTGCCGAGCCCTGCTGCGCAGCCGCGGCACGCCCGCCGGCTCCACGACTTCCGAGACGATGCATCTGCGTTGCTGTGCTTTTTTTGTGTGTTTCATTTCTGAGGCGCGCCCGCTTTGACCTTGAGCGGCCTCGCTGGCTTCCCTGACGAAGCATCTGTAACGACGCGTCGCAGCCAACAGGACTTTAATTAACGTTTCGCTCAACCAATGGCCATTAAGTGGACGTTTTTTGCTGCTACAGACAACGGATACAGACGCCGCAACCTTCGCTCCATGGGACAATTAATGCTTTCGCGTTAAAAAGGCTAACTTTGGACCTGTGTGCCTTGCGTTTATTCTGAATTCAAGCAAAAATTTCGTTTTTCAGCTGCAAAAAAAAACGATGACGGTGTGGAAACAATAGACGGCACTGACACGGGTTATTCCTTTTGCCTAACAGGTTGACCCAAGGCTACACAGGCAACAAACATTACGAATGCATTGTAACATTCCTGTTAGGGTTAAAGAACTCCGACATCTACGGTGTACACGTGCCTAGGATGCGACACCGTCAGGACACTTGGCCATACACTGTCAGAGACCGTAAATGCACTATTCTATTCAATCAAACGAAAGTACGCAAACGCTTTCGGAGCAAGAGAGCCAGATAAATTTTTGAGGCAAAAACTATAATAGAAAAAGGAGACACGTGCATTAGCACACCATCAATTTCACTGTCCGAGAAAGAGATAGGGTACCTCAACCTTTTTTCTTAATCTGGCTGCTTTTCTTTCTTTTTATTTTTCTATCCGTCTCTTCTTTTTCAATTTAATTTTGTTCATTTTTTATCAAATAATTTTTAAACATTTTACGTGCGAATACAATTGGCATTTTAATTTAGTAAATCTCCTCTCATTTTCGTCTTTCTCTTATCATGCATTAAACAATCAGTTGTATAGTAAGCGCTTGTCCTGTTCATTCTTTGTTCTGTCCTTGTCCTTTGCGCTTTTGTAATTAAGATGCGTCACCGCTTCTCGTTTTTTGTATTAAGCTTTTTTGCTGTTCTTGATAAAGACATGTCTCAGAAAGAATAAAATGGGAATACGAAAAACAAATTATTTGGCACTTGCCGGTTGGAAGCGTTTGCCGTCAGCGAGAACAAACGTATTTGCCGAAATTCGGCAGATTACAATTATTCAGTCATAGCTGTAAAGTGTGTAATTGCAAGTATCTAATTCACTATTAATTACATTTTCTGTTACTAAATACTTTAAAAATTACAATAGGTAACTATACCTGTAACAAGTTACATTTTTATAACTTATAAAACTTCTGCGAGACGGGCAAATAAAATGCCATTTGTGCCAAATGAAATTCAGTGTAACTGTCATTTATGCGCTGCCACATGGCAATTCAATCGACATTTCGCTGAAATGCCATATTAGCTAAATGGTTTTGGTGGCTACCACGCGACTAATAATCACATTACATAAGAATAAATTAGTGCAAGACCCTCACTGGGCAGGTTCGTACATAAGACACTATGTGCCGTTTCTTTAGTTGGAGCCGCGAATAGGTGGTGAACAGAGCGCTCTGCGACTAGTGTAGTCCCGCATGCCGCCGCGTCATGGCGACAAATATGGCGCTCTGGTCAGGGTTCCACTCAACGTTACTAAAACACTCAGTTGGGAAACTTACCGTTGAAACCGGGGCTGCTGGCGTCCACCGAGACCAAGCTAAATACGACAACAGCGCCACTCTTTATCATCTGTCTGTACTGTGGTTACCTTGAGCTTTTAGAAAGCATGCTTTTGCGTAAAAACCAACGAAAAAAACTCTTTTTGTAGTAACTTTTATTAGAGTTTAGTACAGAATGGAGGGCGCGTGATGTTTTCTAAAGTCTTTAGTTTGCAAGGTTTTGCGGCACAATTATTATTGTTTTTATACAACCATGCCTCAGCGGTGATTTCAGGTAGCGCGTCCCGACCTAGGCGCATCCTAACTTCGGTAGTAATTCGCGGCGCGTCGACTTGAGAGACGGGGGTGGCACCCCTGAAACCCTTCCACCGTATCTGTTTCGGCGCCAAAATGGTCGATTGAAGCCAAAATAGAAGTCGCGTGCAGTTCCTCGAGTGGCCGCTGCGGGAAAAATGGCGGAGTTGCGATCGCCGTTAGCTCGGTCCTCGAGTACGGATCGGTGACATTTTTTCAGAGCAGTCTCTATGGCAGTCTCCCAACTGAGTGGTTCTAGTAACGTTGGTTCCACTTCATTTCTGCTCGAAGCATAGAGGTATTATAATGTACGCTAGATGTTGAAATGGCGCTAGTGTGCTGCGGAAAATTGAAGCAGACAGCAAACAGGCGAAAATTTACTTCCGGTAATGCGTTTATATGGAAAAAAAACTTTTAGCCTTTCCACTTTGGTGAAGAAGGAAGAAGACCAGCGAAGCTGTACTATGTTGGGGATGAAGTAATGGCCGGCCGCAAGTCGGCAAGCCAGAGTGGAAAGGATCGAAAGGTTGCGCCATCTATGAGCGACGGCGAGCAAGCGGACAACCGGCAAACACAACACTCTGGACAGCTACCGCCATCTATGAGCGACGGCGGCAACCAGAGTTTTGTGTCGACATTTCTTGCGGGGGACACGACCCTGGGGAAACTAGCCCTTCACAGCTCCGCTGTAAAAGTGACTGCCCTTTCACTTGCGCTCGATTATGAGAGCAAATATCCCGAATAATTCGTACGTGCTAGGTAGATTGGAATATTTCTCAGTCAGGCAGACGAAATAATTGATGAGCTGCGGCGCTTTTCTTTCAAATTCCTTGGATTAAAAGCGGTGCTATAACGGCTTCGTCCATGTATTTATGTGCACTGTCGGACACTCTTAGCGCGAACACGACGTCGGCGCTTTTCAGCATGAGGGATATACGTGCCAAACGAATGAATGACATCTGGAAAACTAAGAGAGACAGCATGAACTAAGCAGTAACACTGGATTAGTAACTCCCTGTTCATGTACGATCAAAATAAGTTGAAGGCCATGTAATATAGTCCAATTTCCAATAAGTACTTTACCGAAAAAACAGTATAAACTGGATTATGGAACAGGAAAGTCTAACTGGATTTCTTGCTGGAAACCTGAAATCCAGTTTGCAGACCATTGTCTGCAAAGCTGGATTTCAAGTTTTCAGGGTCCCTTCTACAACGATCGAGTTCCCTCGAGTGGAACCCCAGTTGTTAAGGCCCATACACACACAGCTACGTTTAAGGTGCGTTTGAGTGCGTTGCGACTGCGAGAAACATGAACATCCGTGCTTCGCATGTCGCGTGCTGAGCTACTCCTTGAATTGAATTCGACGCTCTATACAAGCATGGATGTGCCGGTGACTCGCTGCCGTTTCCTGGCGCAGCGCCGTCAGACGCACTCGATCGCAACCGAGTGTTGCGATCGAATGATAGCTCTCAGGTTTGGCTCTCAAGTTTGGGCAGCGCCTCGTGCCAGCAAAATCGAATATTTCCAGGGTGCATTTCGGTTGCGCGTCGTCGCGCTTTTTCACGCTGCTCGCGGGCGCTAATCTGACAGAATTTTATTGGTGGCTAGAACATTTGTAAAGAAAAGACAAGAAAAACAAAAATACACTAGAAGAAAAGCACTCTTATCGTCTTGATAGCACAGCACGAGCTGTATTTGTTTTTGTTTTTTTTTGCAAAATTTAAAATTATTTTATTATATTACAAACATTCTCTTACCGCGCGTGCACGGATGGTGACACACGCTTCTAAACGACACGAAGACTCGTGCATGGTCAAACGCTGGGGTGGCGCTTTATGCTCGATGCTAAATTTACATGGGCGCTTCTTACGCTCGCGCACCCCCCCCCCTTTTCCGTCTCGGGCGTAGAAAAACAGGCCTATGGGCCTTTATCATGCGTTACTTTTCATAAAGTCTAATCCCGCATCCCGCTAAGCCTTTGCTCCCTCTTGCTCGCTATTTAACAGAGCATTCCGGCTACAATAGAATTACCCAGCATCGATAAGAATTCTGGGAATGTAGGTATGTGTGCCTCACGTACTTGCCTTACTCGTATAACACATCTGAACGAAATAGCCAAAATAAGGGATTGATTAACTTGGGTACTCGATGCCTTTTGTTTCGGGCTTTTGCTTTAGAAAAGTTGCTGCTAGAGACGCTACAGCACTTGCCGCAGGTAGACATATATTCCCACCAATCTTCTTGGTGCATAGATAATTTAGCTGTAGGTCTATTTACCGTGCTCTCTCATTTCTAAATGAAGGTAAAAAGGAACACCTAGCTGCTTCGCGCCTCACTGCAAGAGAGGCAATGCACCGAAAAACGGACGGAGAGGAGAAGACCAGAGCGCGCTGGGACGACAAAACGCCGAGCTCTTGCTGGAATGATTAGCGGGTAAACCTAAAGTTAGCTGCCTTCGTCTCCACTGGACTTTCCGAACGCGTTAGAACGCGCGGCGTCCGGTGCTTTGCTCGCGCATTTGAACGCGTTCGACGAGTGCAGTGGATACAAATGTAACTAGCTCTATGTCTAACCACTAATCTCCGCAGGGGGCACCTGCGTTTGTAGGTGTTTGGTGAGTGGCGTCACAACGAACCCGAGTAATGCGCGTTCACCCACCCACGTCTTTATGTTCGTCGCATGCCCATGCCAGGGAAAAGGGCATCCTGGTGGTTGAGCTGAGCCCGAAGTAGGTTTGGACCCTTCAAGACCCCTCGGGCGAATCAAGACACCACTTCGGCCCCCACTTCCCATAGACGCGTGTCCTGATAAGGCCCGGCCAGGATGATTCATTCAGTCGCCTATACTTTTACTGTCCCGTCTTATCTTTCACTTTCCGCCTCATTTCTTTCTTTTTTTTCATTTTTCACATTCTTTGGCGCACAACAGCCAACTTTAAATGGCAATAGATTTCCTTGCCTAAAAACATTTGGGCTGAGTGTTTGGGTGAGCACTGGACGAGTAGCATTCTCAGCAAAGACCCTTTTGTTATGAGGCGTTATCTATTCCCTTGTTGCGCTCAATGGTGGGTGGTGCACCACCAACACTTAAGTTTTCCCTATTTCTTACGGGTTCCAAGCTAAACACGAAACTTGGTTGGGCCTTGAGATGGGGTCCGGACCGATGTATTTAGAACACGCCCCGAGTAGGTTCATCCGCTTTCTGGTAATCCGCTCACAACAAAATGGAAAATTGCTTGTCAAGACTCCTCCCTTTCTTATTTCAAAGACTTTAGACAGCAATTGATCGAAACTTTCAAGCCACAAAAGAGGCATCAACTGACCTGCTCGTTGAGGTAGAAATTGGAGCAGAGATCATGGTTCTCTTGGATCTAAACAAGATATCTGATTACAAGGTACCCGTCACTAGCACAGATTGTGGTTTTCTTAGATCTAAACAAGATATCTGATTACAAGGTAGCCGTCCACCCAAATGTCACGTTGAACAGCAGTCAGGGAGTCATCTCAGAGGATGACTTGTTATAATCTAGCGAGGACGAGATCTTGGCGGGCCTTTCCGGGCACGAAGTGGTCGCCGTGTGACGAATCTCTATACGCAGGGACGGAGAGGAGAGACCCTCAAAGCATCTAGTCCTTACTCTTGCTTCTAACGTGCTGCCTGAGAGCATCGAAGGAGGTTATCTTCACTGTAAGGTGCGCCCTTATATAGCGAACCCGAGACGATGCTGTAGATGCCAAATATTTGGTCACTGCTCAGTCACTTGTCGCGGAAAAACGACGTGCCAAGTGTGTAGGTACAAAATGCATCCAGCGGACACAAGCGAGGGCAGACTTCTCATGTGGGTCTACTGCTCTGGTGCCCACCTCGCCTACTCTGAAACCTGTCCGAAATTTCAAGAAGAGTAGAATATCTTAACGTTAAAGATCAAAGAAAACCCTACATATATCCTGAGGGAAGGAAACGAGAGGGGATCGGTGGCCGAGTGGGCTAGCGCACACCAGCTCGGAGCACGTGGAGCGAAAGCTCGCTGCAGAACCCAGGTCTCCTGGGCTCAATCCTCACCCCTGCCCGTTTCGATCTGGATGAGCATCGCACCGGCGTGCGGTCGTCTATCACTACTGCGTAATGCACGTTAAAGACCCCAGGTTAGCGGTTGTACCGCACTGGCTAAATCGCTCATCTACAGCTGAGACACCAGACGCCCAGTGAGGCAGACTAACTTCCGGCTGTATAAACATACACACAACAATTTGCTTTTGGAAGGAAACGATTTTCATTCCTCCAAAGAGGCACTTGTGACGAGGCGGCTGCCAGGTGGGCAGCGCCGCCGTTTAAAGCATCGTTGGGCACCCAGTGCAGACCTCGAGACTTTAAGTGCTGCACCAGTCCCCTTAACCTTTAGCGTGACTTTCTGAGTTTTCATATCTCGGCGGTCCCGCCAAAATTCCACATACCAAGATGATGCCCCATCGTTGTGGTTGTAAGGCTCGAGTGGTGCTGACACCACTCCCTCTCAAGGCAGTGAGGGGCCACCTACTTTCTCTTCGCAGCAGGAGGAGGAGACCATGGAGCAGGGGTGCACAACTAAAAAATGACGCGGGCCAAAAATTGTTTATTGGAAACTGCGTGGGCCGCACCTAGTGTGACACGTTACACCTTTTTGCTGCAGACAGGTTTTCAATATCCGGCATCATCGCACTGGTGGCCGTCTTCAGCACATCTCGCAGTGTCATGTCCGTCATAGAAGATCGAAGACAGTTCTTGTTGAGGGTCATCAGTGAGAACGTCTGCTCACAGACATACGTGCTCCCAAAAAGTGATGCAAGCTTCAATGCGTGGTCCACAAGGTTTCCGTACTTGCTCCTGTCAAGGCTTCTGTAGAAGTCAAGCAACTGAGACTCAGGATGCATACACCACGGATGAAAACAAGCAGCTGTGCTGTGTCTTTGATGTCTGGTCTCATCCAAAGCAAGAGAGTAGTAGACAAAATGACTGCAACTCCTCTCCAGCTGTTTTGATAGGTCGTCGGCAATGTCATGCGCACGTCGTTGTACTGTCATTCTTGATAGGCTCAGGTTTTGGAAAACCAACTTCTTGTCCGGGCACATCTCCTCAGAAGCAATCATAATACATTCCTTGATGAAGTCGCCATCAGTAAACGAATGACCTGAACGAGCGATCTGTCGAGATATCTGAAAAGACGCCCGCGTGGCTGCTTCAGATGTGTTCTTTGCTTTCGTAAAAATGCTTTGCTCAGCAAGCAAATTCCGTTTTAAGTCCTCGGACTTTCTTTCTCTCGAATCCGAAAGAGCGCTGAAGTCGCGGGCATGTTTGGTCTCGTAGTGGCGTCGAACGTTGTATTCATTAGGAGCCGCGAGAGATTCTCGACACACAAGACATAAGCACTTCGATGCGTTCTCAATGAAAAAGTACCTCCATGTCCACTCCTGGTTGAATTTCCGGCCCTCCTGGTCGATTTTTCTCTTCTTTGGAAGTGCACTCATATTCCAACCGTCACACGACTAGCTTTTCTCTATCTGCAACAAGCTGTCACTGATCATGTCCCAACAGGAGGGGAGAGGGCTGTAGCCTCCGTGAAGAGAGGGAGGAGGAAACGGGATGAAGAAGAACTGGAACCAGGATAGGGGAGGGACGCTGTTAGGGGTCATAACAACGAACTGGATAGCTGTACAGGCTTTCATATTGTTGTTTTCTGTGGGTCTAGTGGAGAGGGAATATTTGAACTGAGGACGCGGAGTTTCCCCCGGAAAAGAGGACTCTGAGAACAGTAGGTCAACGGGTTCGAATGCTTTCTGCCAAATCAACGGCCGCAGTGCATTGAATGACACGGTGAGCGGTTTCTGCGCTCAGCTCGGCCGCGGGCCGCGGGCCCTATGTTATGCACCCCTGCCATGGAGGCATCTGCCGATTCGACAGGACCATCTCCACCTGCCAAGGCGGCGCAAAACCTCCTGATAATGGGGCTCAAAGAAAACAAAAAACCACGCTTCACGGCCCCAAATCATGAGCAGAGCGTTTGACGTTCCTTCTGCTGAAAGTTCTTCCAATTTCATCCGCAGTCTCAGGTGTATCACTGCAACTTTTGCATATGATACTGCATTAATGAAGGTGCAAGCGATTATAATCATCTTCCTTTTCACATTTCTTTTTCTTTTTAACTAAGTTGTGTTGTGGGCCATCTTAGCTTCATGCAGTGGAACTATCGGGGTCTTCTCCACAATATTGATGATGTTCGTTTTCTCTAAATAAGCTACGTTCAGTAGACCTAGCATTCCAGGAGACTCATTTGACGCCTACATATTCACAAGTTTTCTGGAACTATCATCTTTTCCGCAAAGACCGCGCATCATCTTTTTATCTGGCGGTGTTTCAATTATCGTGCAGGGTGGAGTGGCGTGTGCCGAAGTCCCTCTTGACACTCCTCTAAAGGCTGTGGTCTGCACGAGTTCTTACTGTACGTCTCATTATGGTTCTTTGACTGTATATCCCACCACTCATTTCCATACACACACATGACCTACAGAAGATTTTTACTCAACTTCCACCACCTTTCTTTTTAATTTGAGATGATTTTAACGCTCATTACATCATATAGGGCAGCTAAAAAATATAATATCATGGAGGAGTCATCGAGCGACTCTTATTGTCATCAAATTTATGTCATATACTTCACAAATCTTCAACACTCTTTAGCGCTGTACACAACTCTTTCCCCGGCCTTGATTTCTTCATTTCGTCACCATCACAGCTTCCTTGTTATTATTGAAAGGGTTTGGATAATAAATTTGCAAGTGACCTCTTCTCTGTGGCTTTAGAAAGCTTTGTTGATTCCCCCAGACTTCGGAAACGCATGCCTAGATGGAAATTAGAGAAAGCTGACTGGGAACATCCTAGCCAATAGGCTACACTTGACGCCTCAATATTAGTCATACTGTCGCCTGAGGAGGCTACAGCGTATATTACAAGACAAATGTTTAAATCAGCTAAGGAGTTTATCCCAAATACATCCGGTAATTTACAAAAGAAATGCAAGCCATTGTAGAAGGAAGACTGTTCAAGCACCATTAAGCAGCAAAATAGAGCCTTGGACATTTCCCGGCGATGCTCAACCGTGAAGAACAAGATAGAATCTAAAAAAAAAAAATAACAAGCCCGCTGGACAAGAAAGCAGCCGAAAAAACCGTCGTGGATAAAGTACCTTATAGCCACTTTCGAAAAGGTGCATCCTGTTGGACGCTGTGAAATCCCTGCACAATGGTGGACACAAGCATGAGCTCCTTACGTTTCATTACGCCAAGGCCGCACAAGCCCTCTTTTACCAGGAGCAAATGTCGGACCTACCCGCTGCATCGCATTATATCGCTGTATACCTGAAAATGTATCGCATTTACCTAATAACTACCGCTACGCAAGCCTCCTTGTTGGCTCTGTGGATGAGCGTAGGGTTCACGATCTTGAGATACCGAGTTCGATTTCTTTTGGGGGACATCCAACGTTTTGCTCTGTCTTCTCAATGTATTCCCCTAACAATTCTACCAGGCATGAGCATTTGTGATACAGACCAGAAGTTTTTCGAGGGTGCTGCCGAAAGAAATGCCATCGCCTTTAATATTAGACCCAATCATTGTCCCAGGCTACTGCGAATACCACACACATAATTAAGGCCACAGGAAGCTCAAGGACGGCTATGATAAGAGCTGTAATTTCG
The DNA here is from genome assembly GCA_037355805.1 of Ixodes ricinus. Taxonomy (NCBI): domain Eukaryota; kingdom Metazoa; phylum Arthropoda; class Arachnida; order Ixodida; family Ixodidae; genus Ixodes; species Ixodes ricinus. Next base: position 64,380 of record JAZHYW010012306.1, read on the forward strand.
AACTTGTTGAAATTGTGCTTCGTATACTCTTTAACCGGAAAAAAGAATTCCCCACGCTTCCCCGAGTCATAACCTAAACGGAATAAAATATAAACATACTGGACCCTAACGGAAATCGAGCCGGATACATGGCCACCGCGGCCCGTCGACTAAAATTGCGTGAAGAAATTTCCGTCTTGTTTATTCAAAACTTTTTGTGTCGTCATCTACAGTTCTGTGCAGTTAAGTTGTTTTTTGTTTTTTTTTGTTATCAAGGTTTTTGTTTGAAGAAATTTAATATAAAGTAACAAAGCGGAACAAGGCAAACTCTGGGCATGTATGTAATGCGTTTATTCTAAATTCAAGCAGAAGATTTTTTTTTTTCAACTGAAAAAGAAGATGACACTGTACAAACAATAGGCGGCACTGACACAGGTTGTTCCTTTCACCGAAGAGGTCGACCACACGCTACCCAGGCAAACAATCTTACGAATGCATTGTAGCACTCCCGTTAGGTTAAAGAACGCTGATATCTACGGTGCACAGGTGCCTATAAGCTGCGTCAGCGCTTCTCGTTTTTTCTATTAAACTTTTTTACTTCTTTTTTTTTCCGTCTTGGTCAAAACAGGTCTCAGAAAGGTTCAAATGGTAATATGAAAGAAAAAAATCATTTTGCACCTGCCGGTTGGAAACGTTTGCCGTCAGCGAGAACAAACGTATTTGCCGAAATTCGGCAGATTACAATTATTACTTCATACCTGTAAAGCGTCTAATTGCAAGTATCTAGCTGACTATAATTAGCTACATTTTTGTTACCAAATACTTCAAAAGTTACAATAAAATGAAAGTAACAATATCTGTAGCTAAGCTACGTTTTTTATAACTTATAATACTTCTGTGAGACGGGCGACTAAAATGCCATTTACGCCAAATGACACTCAGTGTAATTGTCTTTAGGGGCTGCAATGCTGCAACTCAAATGACTAACGTCCGTGCTTTATTTTGGCACACCTTTTGAATTTGGCCCGTCTTCCTGCAAAATTGAAACGTTGTCTTGCGGAATGAAAACGTCTCTGCGCTATGTTGTTCATCGCAGCGGTAACATCGTCGCTGAGGCTGACCCGTGTTAGAGGGAGACGGTTCTCTTGTAGGTTCACATATTTTGTGTAGACCTGTCTTGGGGAGTTTTAGCTTCTGCTGCTGTCGCACGGCACTTTCAAGTCTGATGGCAATATCACATACTTGTTTGAAGTTAAGCCTTTGCTCTGCAAAAAGGCGTTGTTGTAGGCGCTCATCTTGAATCCCCGCGTACAAAGCAATATCGTAGCATCACATCTAACAGTAGTATCGTTGGATTTAAAGACGTGTCGGCTGAACGTTGTGTCGATGACCCCGCCGTAGGACCGCTGCTGCCGCCGTGAAGACGCTGAAGTCAGCGTCTTCACGGCGGCAGTACTAGCAGCTGTATTTTTTAATGCGAAAGCATTAACTGTCCCATGGAGCGAGCCGACGTTATCAGTTTGAAGCGCGAAAACGGCACCTAGTTTCCCTGAGCCCCAAGGTCCCATTGAGTGGCGCACGGCGACGAGGCTCCCATTGGCCGCTGCGCGCGTCAGTTTCGACGACCGCCGCCAGATGGCACTGCGTCTCCGTGCCGCCGCGTAGGGAAGGGGAGGAATTAGGTTTAGAATTCAGTAGTGAAAAATCAGCAGTCATGATTTTTAACAATGATGAAGTTGAGAGGCTGAAGATACAGAATATTACAGTGGAGAGAGCTAGTAAATACAAGTATCTAGGAGTATGGATATGTGATGGTGCAGAATATCTCAGTGAGCATGAAAAGTATATAATAGGTAAGGGCAACAGAAATGCAGCTGTAATGAAAAATAGAGCACTTTGGAATTACAACCGGTATGAGGTGGAGAGAGAATTTGGAAAGGGGACATGGTGCCTGGCTTGACTTTTGGAAACGCAGTGCTATGCATGAAATCCGAAGTGCATGCAAGACTAGAAATAAAACAGCGCGGAGTAGGTAGGCTGGCTTTGGGGGCACATTGCAAAACGCCAAACCAGGGAGTGCAAGGAGACATGGGATGGGCGTCATTTGAGGGCAGGGAAGCTGTGAGCAAGATAGAATTTGAGGATCGGTTGAGGCAAATGGATGGGGAGCAATGGGCACGAAAGGTTTTCAGCTTTTTATACATGAAGAGTATAGACACAAAGTGGAGACAGCGCACTAGGAAATTAAGAGGAAAGTTTTTAGGCTATAGTGGGCTTACGGAAGAGCAGGTCTCAGTTAAGAAGAAAGTTAAGGCCACAGAAAGAGATCGGTGGCTAGAGGGAATGCAGACAAAGACGGCTCTGGAAAGCTATAGATTAAACAAAACAGTTATAGCCAAAGAAAGCATTTATGACAATTCTAGGGGAACCTCATTGTTGTTTGAGGCAAGGACAGGTGTTTTGCGAACCAGAACATACAGAGCGAAGTACCAGGAAATGGATACAGTGTGCGCTGCTTGTGGAGAGGTGGACGAGACGGCTGAGCACTTGATACTCTGCTGTTGAGGGCTTCACCCTATGCCTACCGAAGACAACATAGATTTAATGTTTTGGGTTTTAGATTGGGTTTTAGAGACAGCGAAGGAAAAGTGGATTTCAAGACAGTAGAGATTACCAAGCAAAGATTAAGTGAATGGTGGCGGAAAGCACGAGAAAACTAGGTATTTTCTTATTAACTGATGGCAAGGGGTTTTATAGCCTCACTTTCTTTTCAGTGCGGAGGGAATATAGTTTTCACATTTAAATATTCTAAGCTTAAATGGTAAGACAAAATGGATAGGTGACGTAAGCTAGCGCCCGATCCAAAGGGCTCAGCCGTATTCATCCATCCATCCAGCCAGCCAGCGCGCCGATAAAACTAACCGCCGCAACCCCATGCCACTACGGGCCTCGCGCCGGTTAAAACGGACACGTTGGCGCGCGCTTGGAGGCTTCTGCTCGTCTCGCCGCCAACCAACATGCCGTCGCCTCCATCATCCACATCTTCGGCGGTGCTTCTGCTCGTCTCGCCGCCGACGAACATGGCGCCGCCTCTAGCATCCGCATCGTTCGACATTCATGCTTTCGCATTCACAACTCATAAGAAGTGCTTAGGTGTCTTCCGACTTTTTTCAGCGCTGCTACATAGGAAGCAATTGACTCCCCGGGATGTTGATCACGTCTCTGATATTTGCTTCGACAAAAGAGTTTCGACGTCAATGCTGACTTCTCCCGGTTTACGGGGTCCGACTAGCGCTCGCACCGTGTTTTAGGTTTCGGCGCAGCATAATGCCAGCAGTAGTGCCCTCTTCTTTCCGGCGTCTTGCACATCGCTCGTATGGAAGTGTTTGTTCAAGCGCTCTGCCCAGGCCGACCGCCCTGAACCATCGAACTCTTCGAGCTTGCATTGTAGAGCTGTCATCCTTGAAACGATCAGAGAATTCCCGTGTGCACTCCTGGCTGTCCTCGGCGCCAATGTTATGTGGTCAGGTAGTCAGGACACTCATTACCAGAAACACATAAAATAGGTTTACTCTAGCTGCCTTATGGCGGCCAGTCCGGATCGTAGTCAGTGCAGGAATGCGCTTGCCCGTGCTGTCACGCGCAATTCATTGTTCGAAAGCAAAGAGGACGAAACCGGTGATTCTGCTGCTGTAATGCAGGACATAACAGTATAATTGTTTATATACTTTCCGTGCCTAGCGCGTATACTACATTTATTTAAACTTTTGTTCAAATTTCAACTTCATAATTGCCCCGCTACTCTCAAAGCACGACAATCCCATGTCCCCCTGCACCCCGATATTTGTTGTGTTCCCATATGCCCTCAGTGAAAATCTGCACACTCTCCTCCGTCCAATTTTCAATCTGGAATAATCGTCCAACATGATGCATAGTAGCCTTGTTTTCATATCGTACCTGACCACCTTGTGCAGATGTAATTATACTGCCTTGAATGTTCATAATAGCTGAATATATTTTTTTCTTTAATTATATTATAATTATATGTCCTTCGCCTGCCTCTAGATATTTCCTTCGCTCATTTAGCCATACGTCCAGACACGTAATTGCATTTTTACGTGGTCTATTGCAATGTCTTTTTTCTTCTAGTGGTTTAATTTTTTCGTCCTAAAACACCCTTTTTCCAGACTAGTCGTTACTAAAACTCAGGCCCAATATGTTTTTTTTTTCCACATATCACAGTCAGCTTCCGCAATGTATTTTGAATATTTGCCAGAGTACTGTGTACCACGACCTCTTTGGAAATTATGCCACCTGTTGGACGCCGTGCAGTCCTTGACAATGGCGAAAACAAACTAGAGCCCCCTATAGGTTCGATTACGCCTAGGCCGCACGAGCTTTCGTGCAGCAGGAGCAAACGGGAGCTACCCGCTGGAGCCAATAGCACGATACTTTGGAGAACTTTCAACGTTTTGCCCTGTCTTCTCAATGCATCCACCCACCATTCTACCCTACATGTGCCTTCGTTTCGTTTTACAGAGCAGATTTTTCCAGGGGTGCTGCCGAAAGATATGCTATCGCATTTAACATTATGCCCAATTATTGTCCCAGGCTACTGCGAACATCCCATGCGTAATCAATGCCAAAGGAAGTGCAAGGACGGCCATGAACAAGAGCTGGAATTTTAACTGGTTCCAGTCGTGCTTTGTATACTCGTTAACCAAAACAATCTTCCGCGTGCTTCTTTCAATCATAACCTAACAAGAATAAGTAAAAAAAAACTACTGGAGGTTAACGTAAATCGAACATAAAGAATGGCATGGGCAAAACGTCGATTAAAATTGCGTGAAGACGTATTTCTTGCTTCAAAAAGTCCCATGTGGTCACCACAGTTATAGGTACGTGTAGTTCAGTTTTCTTACGCAAGTTTCTTTTGAAGAAAGGTAATATGAACTAACGCGACGAAACAAAAGTAACTCTGGGCCTGTATGCCTTGCATTTACTTTGAATTCAGGAAATATACCCCCTTTAAATAAGAAATATGACTGTGAAGAAACAATATATATATATATATATATATATATATATATATATATATATATATATATATATATATATATATATATATATGTATGTATATATATTGATGTTTCGAGAGGAGGCCCCTCTTCTTCAGAATGACGATCGAGGGAACTCGGTACGATTTTCTCTAGTCCGACAAGTAAAAAGAAAAAAAAATCAGTTGGCAAAGGCACGGCGTAAGATAATACCCTCCAGATGGGGAGAGCACGCTCCCCGCGACGTGCCGACAAAGTTCGCCCTTCACTCTCGCTCTCTTTCTCTCTCTCACACCATGGTTTCAAGCGGCGCCGGCAGGCGCGCCCGTCGACCCGTGAAATAATCTAACTAAAACAAAAAAAAAACGAAGAAGAAATAATACAGTAAAAAAATAGAATCGAAATTCCTCGTCTTTCATTGGCGCTTAACGATAAATTGAATACAGCTAGGGAGACGTATTACTCCAAGACGCTAACCCAATTTATGAGGGAATCGCCCCAGAGGCTCTGGCATCATCTTCGGTTTTCGCATGAGGATATTCAGTATGTCGTCGTTGATGAAAAAGTTATTACAAACCATGCAGAGTTCGCTCAGAAGTATAATGATTACTTCCACTCTGTGTTTGCTCCCCCGGAGTCTTCTTTTCTTACGCCACTGTGGAGGGTGCTAAAGAACTTTCAGCCATGTCAGATCTTACTTTATCAGAACAGCGTATTTTTAGAGCGCAGCTCTCAGGCGCCCGTTTCCGGCTTGAGCGGCGTCACCGTCGGCGTAACCGTAACGCGTCGGCGTAACGCTTTTTCGTGACGCGTCACGAAAAACCGTTACGCTGACGCGTTCCGCGACGCCGACGCGACACGAAAAAGCGTGATACCGAAACGTCACGAAAAAGCGTTACGCGACGCCGAGGCGTCACGAAAAAGCGTTACGCCGACGCGTTACGCGACGTAACCGCGCGGTGCCTTTATGGGAAATGTTCCATAATGCACCGCGCGGTGAGGAAAAGGAGGGAGGAGGAGGGGGAGAGGAGGACGAGAGGGAGGAGGCCGAGGGGAGGGGGAGGAACAAGAGGAGGGGGAGGAGAAAGGAGGAGGGGGAAGAGTAACAGGGGAGGAGGAAGAGGGGGAGAAAGAGGAGGGGGAGGGAGGAGGAGAGAAAGGGAGGAGCTTGAAGGAGGAGAAGGGAGGAGGGGTATACCCTCCCCTCAGTAGCCTTCCCTCCTTCTCCTCAAGAGCTGCGCTACGATTCGGCATTACAGGGTGTTGTAAACAGGGTATTGAACCGAACCCGAACCGTGAACCGAAAACCGGAAAAAACCGTTATTTTCGAGCGAACCGGAGTTGACCCGGAACGAAATAATTTTTCTCGCTCCGGAGCGGAACCGATATGTTTTCCATGCGGTTTTCGGTTCATACACGAAGTCAGGTTGCGTGAAAAGTGCGTGGCGAAAAACACAGTAACATAAAAAGTAAACCGAAAAATGAAAGAAAACAATATTATTTTTTGCGCAAACCGGAGTTGAGCCGAACCGAAATAATTATTTTTTTCTTTCCTGGGCAAAACTGATCAATAATTTTTCCGGTGCTTCGTTTATGTGGGAAGTCAGAAAGCGAAAAAATTAGGTAGCGGAAAGCTCTGTAACGTTCCATTATCAGGTTTTCACATAGCGGTCGTCTTCATAATTTATAAAGTTCGTCTCGAGAACTCAAACGAAATGAGCATAGTAACTATAAATTCTTCGGGATTTCTGGTCTCATGTATTTCTTTAACAAATGCCCACATTCGTCCCAAACTTTTCTTGGGGACCGGAAATGGCTCATTAAAGAAAATTTAACACTAGAACATACCCGATTCCTACGTCAGCAAAAGTGAGCATTTAATGAGCCTGTTTGGTGACAAAACGGTGAGTTGGGCTAGTTGGTTTTTCATCTAGGAATAAACGCAAAAAGAGGACAAAGAGAGGTATAGACAACACCCCTAGTGTTGTCTATACCTCTCTTTGTCCTTGTTTATTTATTCTTTTGGCGTTCAGTCCAAGCTTTGTTTGGTGTTTCTTGTCTTCAATTTTGTAGAGTAGTGTACAATTTACTTTAAACGCCTTGATTTCATTGTACAACTAATCGGATAAGAAAGCGATACAAAGGCCGATGGATATTTTAGAACCTGCACTAGTTGCCATACTGTGCAGCATCTAATCTGCTTTCAGAATAACTCAGCGGATATAATAATCTGTCCGAAATTAAAGTCTAGCACCGGAAAGGGAGGGAGGATTCAACCAACAGTTACAGCTACAGAAAACAGCAAAACAGCTTCGATCTCTGGTCGCAGAAATAGCAGGGACCAAAACGTTTTCTCGTCAGAAACACAAACATTAAGGCGCACAGCTCTTCTAAGCATTGCTAGACAAGGAGCCGCGGCTTTCAAGGGACGCTAACGTGTTGCGTTTTGAGAGGAGAAAAGGGAGCGCCATCCAGAACTCTACGCATGGGCGCAACTAGCCATGGGAGTGCCTGCGACGCAGGTCAGCGTGCAGCGAGCCTCTTCTGCACTGAAGTTCACTTTATCGTCTCAGAGGTGCTGTCTTTCCCCGGATATGCTTGACAACGTCCTGCTTCTTCGGTCAGCTGCTTTTCATTGAACTGCGGTTTCACCCACGTCCCGAGGTGCCCCAGCACTAGCTCGTTCGTTCCACACAGTAATCTGAGCCTTTGCTTTCTATATGTAACACTTTTATAAAATATGCATAGTTTATCTTTTGCTGTCGTCAATTGTTTTTGTAGCATATGAGTACGAACCGGTTCGAACCGGTTTGAACCTTTATTTTTTCACTCCGGAGTTGAACCGGAGCTGAACCGTTTTGCCTGAACCGGAACGAAAACCGGAACGAAAAACATTTCGGTTCGACACCCTGGTTGTAAACGTCTTTCATTTTTTTTTCACTCCTTAATATTAATACCAAAAAGTCGGCCGGTCCCAACTGTATAGACCTTTTCTGTGTACTCTCGTCCCCAGCCACCTAATAGGTGTATCCGGTATGGGCGACGAAAAAATATTCCAACGTTTCAACCTGCAAATAGTAAAAAAATTAAGGGAGGCAAAACGAGAAAGTGTGACGGTTACGCTTATGTCCTAAACGCCTTCTATTGGCGTGGCAAAGGCAAAACAATGTTTTCGCCCATACTGGAAGTGACGTCAATTCAAGATGGCGGCGCACTTGCAGAAAAGGTCTATACCAAACGAATTACTCAAGCGCGACGCGGAGTGGGTATCAAAATATTTGCTGATTATTTTTAATGCGCCACTCCTGCAGCACAGTTTACCTTCCGATTGGCTAACGGCGCGAGTGGGTTCACAAATCGGGGAACAAACATAATGTTGAAAAGTATAGGCCCATTTCAATCACCTGCGCGTGCTGTAAGATACAAGAGCATATACTATCAAAAAGCTTGTTCATGTACTTCGAGGTCTCTAAGATTCTTAAACCAAATCAACATGGCTTTAGACAAAAATTATCCACCATAACTGAGCTTGCCCAATCAGTCCATGCCTTCGCGAAAATTCAAAGTGATAGAGGACAGGTGGACGCAATATGCATGGACTTATCGAAGGCAATTGACCGCATCCCCCATGCAGAGCTTCTTAGGAAACTACTTACACTTGGTGTAAACCTGAACATTGTCAAATGGATTGAGTAATATCTTACAAATAGGACACAGTTTGTAGAAGTTAATGGCGCAAAATCAAGAATTCTAAATGTAACATCGGGCGTCCCTCAGGAGTCAGTTCTGGGTCCTGTTTTACTTAAGTTACATAAATCAAATTGCAGATACACTCAGCCCTGACCTCACGGTTCGCCTATTTGCCGACGGTTGCTTAATATATTCAAAGATATCAAATCATACTTACCAAGTCAAGCTGAACTCGGCGCTAAAAACGATTAAAGACTGGTGCGCGAAGAGGCAATTGAAAATAAACTACAAAAACCCGTGTATGCAAGGGCCGCAAATAAAACCAAAAATATCGTATTATTCGATTATGAAATGGATGGTACACCCTTATCGCGTGTAGGTAATTTCAAGTGCTCGGGTGTTACAATAACTGAAGATTTCAATTGGAATGTACACAGAAATAAAATGTGTATTTCAGTAGAAAGAAGACTATCGTCATTACGACGTAAACTAAAAGCCACTTCACCAAACGCTATACTAACTGCATACCTAACCCTAGTGCGCCCCATACGAGAATATGCAAGCGTAATATAAGACCCGTATTTTTTTTTTATTATTTACTTCAATACCCTCAGGGCCCGAGGGCATTACAGAGGGGAGGGGCAAGTGACAAAACATAATACAAAAATTAGAATAAATACAAAATTTCAACAAGAGAAAAAGCAGTCAGGGTGCCTGCTGACAAAAATGGCTGGTTAATGCAGTTCTAAAAGAATATATTGATGATATAGACACTAAAGATGCGGGAAGGTGGTTCTACTCCGATGACGACCAGGGAATAAAAGAGTCGAGATAGGCGGAGGTGCGACACCGGGGAATTCCAACTTTATACTGATGATCAAGGCGAAAGGAGATGTGCGGGGGACGGAAAATAAGTTTTTCATTTAGAGTAGGGATAGAGTAGTAAATTATATGAAAAAGCGATAGACGAGATATTTTACGGCGCAGAGAAAGAAGGGGCAAGGGTAAGTTTGATTTCATGGATGACGCACTGGCCGAACGATGATAATGCCAAAAGATAAACCACGCGCCACTTTTCTGAATGGCTTCAATGTTAGATACGAGCGTGGTGTGACCGGGATCCCAGATTGCTGCAGCGTACTCCAATTTAGAGCGTACCAGGGTTTTGAATAAAAGTAATTTCAGTGACATTGGTGCTAAAGTAAAATTCCGTTTTAAGTAACTGAGCATGGGGTTAGCGTTAGCAGTGATATGATCAATGTGAACGTTCCATGACATGTTATCTGTAATATGAACTCCAATATATTTGTAGGAAGCTATGATTTCCAAGAGGAGGTATCACGGGTGCATGAAAGTGGTGATGAGTTACGTCGAGATACACGCATCGCTTTGCATTTGTTAATCTTAAGAGACATACAGCACGTGTTGCACCAGTCCAAAACAGTGTCTATGTTAGTCTAAAGAAGTTGAACAACCGAGTTATTAGTGATTTCGCGATAGATGACACAGTCGTCCGCAAACAGACTAACAAAGGAAGACAGATTCTGAGGTAAGTCATTTATGTATATTAGAAATAATAGACGACCTAAGACGGACCCCTGTGGGACGCCTGAGGGGACGGAACTAAGGTGAGAATTAGCTCGATTAGTGAAGACAAATTGAGATTGATTCGTTAGAAAGTCTCTAATGCAGGATAAAACGGTTGGGTCAATGTTAATGTTACTAAGTTTGAGGAATAGAAGCTTGTGGAAACCTTTGTCAAATGCTTCGCTAAAATCAAGAAAAACGCAGTCAGCCTGGGATCCACGATCTAGAATAGAAAGTAGGTCGTTAGTAAAAGACAGCAGTTGAGTTTCGCACGAAAGAAGTTTACAAAAGCCGTGCTGAGAAGGAGTGAAAAAATAATTATAATCTAAAAATTTAACACGTTGCGAGTAAATGACATGCTCCATAATTTTGCAGGGCGTAGAAGTAAGGGAGATAGGCCGGTAGTTATGAGGATCATGTTTGTCACCTGATTCGTGAAGTGCAACCACCTTTCCTATTTTCCAGTCATCGGGAAGTGTAGAGAAGTAAAGTGATTGTTTAAATATTTCGCACAGAAAAATAGAGTTATATACTTTAGTTCTTTGCAGAAACGTAGATGTAATGTTGTCGACACCAGAAGATAAGGATGACTTCAAATTCTCTATTCGCTTGACTATGCCGTCAAAACTAAAAACTAAGGGGTCCATAGACAGAAAGCTGTAGGAAGGGCACATTGGGAGACAACAATCAAAATCATAAGGAAAGGTATTAACAAAAGTATGATTTAGAACTTTGGCACTCTGACTACTCGGTATGACACCACCATCTAAACCTGTAAGTAATGTGACTGACTCTTTAGATCCATTCACAGCATTCCAGAATTGTTTAGCATTCTTTAACAGCATTGAAGGTAAGGTATGATTGAAAAAAGTTAGTTTGCCTTCGTAATTGCTGCCTTATATGCTTCAGCTGCGCAGTGATAAGCATCCCAACGCTCATCACGGTCGGAATGCTTTGCAGAACGAAAAATACTTTTCTTCCTATTAGACAACCGTTTAAGTGTGACATTATACCTACCAAATCAACAGGGTTAAAAATTTCAGAGACGAGCAGCGAGGTTTATATTGTCGAGATATAGGGCGACTGACTCAGTCAGCGACGTGCTAAAACTGCTCAACCTGCCGCATCTCGAGCAAACGCCGAAACAATTCAAGATTAAAATGCATGTATTCAATGTATCGCAACCTCTTCAACTTTGACATTCACCAATACATAAAACCATGATCAGCTCGTTTTGTCCGAAGCAACCACCCGAACCAGATAACACCCATAATGGCACGCATATAGATACTTTCAAATACTGTAAACGACTTAATTTTCACGCTCAAAATTTCGCGAATCGGGTCAAAGCTGAAAATTTGAACTTATTTGCGGGTTCTATTTTCGCGAATCGAGTGTAGCTTCCGTACCGTTCACATATTGCCCGAATTGTTCGCGGGTCGTATTTTTCGCGTTTGTAGGCGATTCGCGAAATTCACGAAAATTAGGTCCTCGCGACAATTTAGTCGTTTACAGTATTCATTTTTCCCCAGGACCATAGAGGAATGCAACCGCCTCCCCCATGATATAGTAGCAATAGACTCGTTTGAGTGGGTTTGAAAACAGATGTTGCTATGGTTATTATAATAGTGTTTTTTGTTGTTCCATGTCATTTTATGTCCGCGTGATTTTGTGTGTACTAAGCTGTTCTGAATTTGTATAGTGCTCTAAATTCAATCTGTATATGTACATAACAAAACATATAAATAAAACAGCGCAAAATGTACATGTATATGTACAACTTGTAACTGTACTGCGTGCACTAAAGCAGTGATAATCCAGTTTCAAGATGTTTTAACACGCTCTGAACTTAGTGTGTTTGCGCGTGCGTGCGTGCGTGCGTGCGTGCGTGCGTGCGTGCGTGCGTGCGTGCGTGCGTGTGTGCGTGCGTGCGTGCGTGCGTGCGTGCGTGCGTGCGTGCGTGCGTGCGTGCGTGCGTGCGTGCGTGCGTGCGTGCGTGCGTGCGTGCGTGCGTGCGTGCGTGCGTGCGTGTGTGTGTGTGTGTGTGTGTGTGTGTGTGTGTGTGTGTGTGTGTGTGTGTGTGTGTGTGTGTGTGTGTGTGTGTGTGTGTGTAACTACCAAAGAATCGGCCACAAGTGATTTTCTTTGGAACTCCACCCTGTATCGGCCCTCGAGCTAATAGTATTAATAGATAAATAAATAAATTCGGATGTCATCTGTTACTGGCAGCTGTTGGTATACTAGATCAAGTGTCTAGTTCAGGGGTGGCCAAGCTGCGGCTCGCGAGCCGCATGCGGCTCTCCGCGTATTGAAGTACGGCTCGCGGCTCCCTCCCCCTCCCCCTACCCCCCCTCCCCCCCCCACCCCGGACTTCCCCAAAAAGAGAAATGGAAATCGTTTTAAATCTAAAGACAGGTTGCGGTTTGGTAGCCTTGCGCTATTGCTACCTTACGTACAGTTGGACTGCTTTTGACCCGGATAGATTGAAAGTAGTTCGAGTTTCGTTTATTGTTCTGGAGCTGTACAAAAACGTTTGCACCCCCCCCCCCCCGCGGCTCTTGGAAGTTTCGTGGTTTTGTCTGCGGCTCTTAGGCCGGGTATAGCCTGGCCACCGCTGGTCCTAGTAGAAGGGCATGCCTCCTTGGAGATTTGATAGTGATTCCGTCGGCGTCGGGAGCAGGTAGGACGCCTGCTTTGCAGCGACATTCACAATGCAACGGTAGTCACCGGAGAGCCTCACGGAGCCATCTTTTTTCTGACGACTACGGCTGGTGTTTGCCATACTGAGTTCTATGATGCCTTGTTTCTGTAACGCCAGCTATTCGCATTCAACAATTGGACGCAACGCAAACGGTACCTGCCGGGACTTCAGAAAATTCCGAGTCGCTGATTCTTTCAGCACCGAGTTCACTGGTGGGCCAAGAAATCCTGTGAGTTCGGGCTTGAACACCTCTTCGTGCGCCTTGAGCACTTTGTGGATCGTGTTATCTTGTTCAACGTTGTGAGATGCCACAGACTCAAATATGTAGCGCTGCGAACCAGTTCATTAATTAATCTTCATCAATTATTTCATTGGGCAAAATACCAAAAAAGACTGACTTGCTGTAAACAATTAACATGCCTATTTATTTGGTTTCATATTCCTAAATTGCACCAAAATATTTTAAACCTTAGCTCAAGTTACGTGGAATACCCTGTATAAACGCTGTTGTTGACCTCGTCTACTTACGACAAGTCAGCCGTTCTTACAACATGGTGCCGAAACTCAGGAGAGGGCTTAAAGAAACACTGACACCCCCCCCATTTTTTTTCCTTTTTTGTCAGCGATTCATTATGGTGTCGGAATACTACCCAATTAATATTTTGCTACAGAGTCACGTATTTTTTTAATAAAGCCAAAAAACGCAACTGCTCGAAACCGAAACCGAAACTCCCGCACCGCATGGAGAAGTGGAGAGGATAGAGTGAGTGGCGGAAGTCACGTGGCTACACCCAACCGTGCGGGGTCTTTTTGGTTTTTTTTTCTCCGCACGTAGCAGACGAAATGCGTCGCGGGATCGGTTCGCCGTGCGATTACTTTGCAGTTATGTTTGTTCCGTTCGCTGTTCTGTACTTCAAGATGAGTTGTTTTGTACATTTAAGTGTTGACAATTAGTAGTGAGTGCCCGTGGTGAATTCCCTGATCGGCTCCGAAAAGAATACTCCCAAGATGTTGCGTGAAGAGCTGCCTCACATGTCCTGCATCTGAAAGTGGCATTGTGCGGCAGAGTGCACAAGTTTCCGAAAGATCAACGGGTCGGGATCAATGGCTGGCTGCAATTCCTGTAGAACACTTACGCGAAGCTCGGAAAGCGGACGCTACCCGATTCATATGCTCCTTGCATTTTGTGGAAAGTGACTACATTGAGTTCGCAGGTGTCAAAAATGAAATCCCATACCATTTCGTTCAGCGACGTATCGTCCACAACGATTTTTTTTGTTCTTAGTTATAATTGTAAAAAAAAAAAGAAATATAAACATCGCAAAATGCTTGACAAAAAAATGGTACACCCACACCAGTGATCGAACCCGTGCCTGCTGCGTGTGAAGCGGACGTCTTTCACTGAGCAGCACTGAGCTACTGAAGGTTTTTATTTTATATTATTGCCGGGAAGGACATGTACAATACAAAAGGATCACACTGTTAAATTCGCCTTCATGAAGATCACTTATGCGCGGTCGTAAAATTTAAAATTCTTTCAAGGTCTCAAGTACGTCTAGAATTGACACCTAATCAGGCGCACAAACCAAAGTGGCGTATAGAGATTTTAGTCTGCAGATAGATTCTATGAAATACATACGTACGGGTCGGGCATCAACGTCGGCATGCCTCACTGCTATTCTACTTCTCCATATGGCATGCAGGCCCAGGAGCATGACTAGATCGAGAGGGATTTCAACTTGTTTCTCCACAGGAAGAAACCTAATGCCGTATGGGGTTAAAGGAAAGTACTTTTTTAATAGTTCGCTGGATGACGTCCCAGAAAAGGAAAGCGTCCCAGCAATCGAGAAAAACATGTTCGATAGTTTCAGGCTTTTTGCACAAAAAACAATCAACGCCCCACGGTACGTAAATCTTTTTCCCCTCAAGCCAAGTTTTGACAGGGAGATGTATTGGTGTGTAACTGGAAAAAAATGTTTTAATAGAAGGGGCAACGGTCATCTTTTTAACCCTAGATAACACATTACGCTCTGGGCCTGTATGAAACATGGAACGATACAACGGTTCAGGAAAAACACTTTCAATAAGGTCACGAGTTAAGCGCTTGCGTATCACCGTCGACAAGTATGAAGAGAAAAACGCACAGACAAAAAACGACACGCTTCGACAACTTCTCGAAGAAAACTGCTGAGTTTCCTCTGCTCAGGTCTACATGAAGAAACAACAAAGAGAGGGATTTCATCTGCAAGTGTCATTTGAATTACCGTCCGAAGAAAAGGGTTAGGTTTGTTCTCTAAGAAACATAAAACGGGATACAGTCTGCCTAACGAATACGTGAGATAACGATAGCCCTCCCTTACTAACGTGACGAAACAAATTGTCGCGACGCATTCTCTCCCATCCCGATCTCCAGATGAAAACGGCAAAAACTGAGCTACTGAAGGAACTCTTTCGTTCGTACTAATGCAGCCGGTCGACTGTAGGTTGGAAAGCTGGCTGCCGATTTCTTTCAATACATGCGCTCCCGGCTTGAGGTCAGGCAGCACGCACTGGATAGGCCACATTCGCAGCTCGTAAAGAAACCGTACGCGTGCGTATTCAACTCGAAGTACGCGCTTCGTGCTTCACGTTTGAGCGAGCGATGTCTTCAGCCACGAGGAGGGACGACGGCTCGGCGACGTCTTCGTGCAATCGGCTTGCTGGTCGAACATGTCGTATGGGATGAATATCAGTTCTTTTGATCGGTCCAAAATTTCTCTTTCGAAGGAAGACAGAATTCGCCGGTACCGTGAACGACAGTTCTGAAGTAGAGGTCCCACGCCCGTCGTCCGCTGCCACCCGTGAGTCCCACGAAACGCGAAACGACGCCATGTTGAGAATTACGCAGTGAACGCACAGAGCCGTATGCCTTTTTTCAATCAACGTATTTGCAACTTTTGCAAGCCACAAAAAATGGGTTCCATATTTTTTTCTATTTTTAATACTGACTAGTGTGCCTTCAATGACCCACGACTTTGATTAAATTTGGTGGTCGCGTCGAAACCTTATAGCATCTTCGATCAACTCGCACCGGGATCGCCCTGAAACCTGGACAGTGCACAGCGCTCCTCGGTCGTGTAGCACGAAGTCGGTGGAACATCGAAGACAAACAGCGCCGCGGCGGTGCACCGCGGCGAGCCCCACCACGCGTGTGGGTGTCCAAACAGGACACTACGATGGCAATGACTCCTGCAGGTCGTTGCTGCGCGCCGTTGGCTCCGCTCGGCCGTCGGAGGGAAACTCTCCCAGCAGCCGCCGGGGAAGCGTCCCCCGCTAGATCTCCCCCCCTTTCGCTTCCTCCACGGCGGCCTTGTTTGCCCACGCCAGGGTCCGGCCTGTCACCGGTCCGGAGAGCCACCAATGCCCTCGGCTGTCGGTCAATCGCTCAAGGCCTCCTGCTGTTAAGTCCAACGGGAAAGGAAGACTCGAGGAAAGGCTCAGGCGAGCGCGTCGTGTCCAAGGTCGTGTCATCGTCCAGTTCTGTGGATTGATCGACTTCATGCGGCTCTTGTTCCTAACGTACCTCGTATACACCTTTCCAAAACGCTTCTAGGCCGCCGCCATGTTGCTGATGCCAGCGATGCGGCTGGTATCCCCAGCTCCTCTATCAGCAGAAAATTTTCCTGCCACTCTTTGACGGAAGACTCGCTCACGCGGTTCTCTACCCAGCCGCTGCGGTTTCCATCTGACGTTTTCTTCGCCCCTCTTGAAAGTATCCACTTAATTTTTTTATGCGTATGCGTACCCTGTGTTATCTTCCATTATGTTGCCTGTAAGTGCCTGCCATTCAAGAGCCGCTTGACATTCACGGGAAACGAAGCGGCGGAGTGACGTTCGAACGACCCTCGACGCGATTTTGCGAAGCATTGTTCTCCCTCTCCCAGAGATGATCCGCGTAGAATCCCTCAGTCATCCCAAAAATAGTTGTCCGGGCTGGTGGTGAAACGGGTCGGTCAGTCGTCTCGTTCCTTTGACTTGCGTGCTGCCGTGAAAAAAGGAAGCTCTCCACGAAACGTGCCCCAAAACGAAGTCATCTCGATTCCGTCCGCCAGATCGTCAAGATGTGACTGTCGTCGACTGTATCTCGCGTTATTCGAGATCTTTCCGGGCCAAATTCATTTCGGATAACGCTGCATCGTATGGTACGTACAATATGGCGTCCGACATGTTACCGCTTCTAAATTGTATGTCCGTGTCCTGTCCATCGGTAAACACAAGCATTTGTGAAGCGTGAAAACGCATGCCTTCTGGCCTTCTTACCGTTGTAATTTATTTTTGACAGCTTTCAAGCGCTTCGTGGTTTGTCATGCGGCGAATCGCGCGTAGCTGCCAAAACTTATCGTAGGCAAACACACACAAAAATCCTAGAACTATACATTCAAGTCGGATTCGTTCTGTCGCAGGCGTACCCAACAAAAATAGTTTATAGGGTTTTTGCCGTTTTTTCTCTTCTTCAAATGCGGTACAACGCTTTCACGACCTCCGGGAAAATACGTGCCATGAAACACAACATACAGCGGGAAAGACGGTGAATTTAGTATCCGCCAGCAGTGTTTGAAACCGTGCCGCGAGGCTGCGCCTATCGAAATCACTAGCCCGCTCGGTTAGGGCGAAGAGACGCCGGTGAGAGTCTAGCCTCAACCCAGCATCAGCCTGAAAACTGTTTGCTGCCCCTGGGGTCGAGTGTTTTGGAAAGGTGTGCGACAAAACAACGTGGTTGGTTTGAAATTTAATAAAATAAATGTTATATTCTTAAGTTCTCAGTGTTTCTACATATGAATCAAAAGCAGACTTGTAATGTAATCCCGTTACAAGTAACGAATCCATCACTTGTAATCCCTTACATTTACCGGTAATTTGTTAACGGAATAATTTACATATTTTCTAGAGTAATCTTTAGCAAGCAATCCCCTTACATTTTTTACGCGTAACGGATTCCTTGCAATCCGTTACATTTTTTTTTCCGAACCAGCCCCCCCCCCCCTTTCGCTTAAGAGAAGGTCGTTTTCATTTTGCAACTAGTTGAGCGCAGTGACACTCCGAAGGGGAGAGCTTGGCACTTTTCAGTTCCGCAAGCCTTTTTTACGACACTAAGCCCCGAATCGTTTTTTTTTTAGACCCTAACAATAATGTAAAAAAAATCCGAATAAATATTTCTACAAAAGCAGTGCAAAGAGACCAGCTTTTTTAGTCTTTTCTTTGCGATCGAAGGCGGTAGAGAGAACACCAAGTGATTGTGTGCCTCTTCGAGAAGCCTGAGGCGCTCGAGGTGGTAAGTGCAATAGACAAGAATTAACAATGTCCTTCTCGGTTATAGTGACTACGACCTTTTCATAATGTCACAACAGGAGAAGATGCCCGTCTACCCTAAAATCCCCCGCATATAAGACAATATGGGTTGCAGCATTATCAACAACAACTGCTGGTCGATGCACACTATCGTCCTCTCTAGGAAACAGGATGTATTTTTTTTTCTGCTTTCTCACCTATCTGATCTGCCTGCGTTACCATTTCTTTTTTTGTAGTCCAACCGCAGTAGGGTTGGAATGACTTGGGAATCCTTTTGGCCAGGCTAACGTACTCCTCACATTCCTTCAGAGCCAGCTTTTTTGCGAGCAATGGAAATGGACCTTTACGAATATGTGCTGCCACCTAGACACGCGACTGGGTTCGAGACTAACGGACAGAAAACAACGCGCGCAGGGCCTCGCCCACCCGTTCTAGACCCAAAGCGTCGAGCTACATCCTGTTCACCCATTGAGGAGCTAGACATGAGATACGCTCCCCAACCCGCCTAAATACCTTTGTGCCATGGTGGCGTAATCTTCTGCCCCGAAGTCGACACGAAGAAACCACCTTCCCTCTCTCCCAGCCAGAAGTAAGAGAGAGAGGATACTGAAACCGTTTACTCTCGATCCGGATGTTTCTACAAAAGGTCCAGATGATAATAGTCTTTTTCTTCCTACACCCCAGCAGACTATTCCGTCCCAAGCACATATTATTACAAATAAGACAGCAATGGTGGCTGACGTGACTTAAGATTCTGGGTTTGAGGAAAGAGTAAAACCTGCGAGTGTGGCTATAGTGTCACAGTTCTCTGCCTTTCGTTGCCCGTGTATCAGACATCTATCTGAAGAATACCGAGTAAACTGCAGTTTTACCGTTCTCCGTGCGTTTTTGAACGGCACCAAGCATATGGAAAACGTGCGTTTGAAGCATTTCCTTGTTTTAACAAACGTTCCAATTAATCATCGTTGTCATAGGACTTGTCCTGTTTGTTTTTTCTCCGATTACAAATATTTAAATATTGGAAACTTTTTCTTGAGTTCACCAACAGTCTCAACCGAGGCTCGGCCCCAGTTCAGAACCAAAGGAAGAAGAATATCGAGCCAAACCTTTATTTATTATCAGCTTCCTTGCCACTAACTCCTGCTAAAACTCTTGAATATCAGGCAACGGATGCAACGACTGAGCTTTGTTCTTATCTCTGAGCCAAATAGTACTTCCGTTACTTCGCTGAAAAGCTAATGCAGAGCATGAAACATTTCAGTGTATATGTTGCAGAATATAGGCACTCCCATCGAGCGCTCCTAGTTCAAAGGGAGTTCAGCGTAGCAGTGAACATATTATAAGAAATAACGCAAATTGCCCGACGAGACTTTCGAGAGTCGTAGGTTGCTTAAAAACTCAAGGTCAATAAATGGAACACGTAGCAGCATTAAGAACTTGAATAACCTTCTTCCCTTTGTTTCTGAATTGAGGAAAATAATGTAGAAAGTAACGCCAATGTAAAGTAACGGATTACTTTGGGGGTAATCGGTCACTTACTTTCATGGGAGAGTAATTGTAATTGTAATTAAAATTCACAATTTTAGTCTCGCGCTTGTAATTGTAATTCTTTACTATTTCTCAGTAACGTGTACAAGTCTGACTAAAAGTTCTTGCGCACTCGCACTTTATTAATTTTTCGAGCTATGAGCGTGGATTTTGACGTGAAAAAAGCTGAGCCGGGTGCGGCCGAAACGCGCTTCGACGAGACGGGAATCTCCCCAAATCCATCCGAAGCCGTGGACCCTCCTTTTGGCCTTCCTGCCGAGGTGGCGGCGGTAGCAAGGTCGGCGACTTTGCGATCCGCGGGAGATAGACAGGCATCAGGCGTACTATTGGCAGGTGGCGTGACGTCAAGTCTGGACGACCACCGACGTCAACGACAAAGTGGAGGAGGCGAGGAGGCAGTGTCGTGAATTTGGCCCGGCCGGTGTCCAACAGACATTCGACCGACGACTGCCGGACGGTTCAATTTTGACGACTTTGCAGGAGTCGTGTGGTTTGTAGTAGCCTGTTTGGACAGGCCTTAACTGCACATTTTGTTCGTTTTTTCTTGCGCAGGTCCGCGCGCGGTGCCCGTTGTTATGATGTCAAGAGGCTCTCTGATCTTAGACGAAGAGGACATCGAGTGAGCACGCTCGCGGGAGGCGGCACGCGCTGCTGCGTTTGGAACTGACGAGCAATCGCCATGTAGCTGCTGCTTTGATAAGATAAGTTTATTCCATTTCAGAAAAATCGAGGCATCCAGCCCGCTTGGGCGTAGGCAGCTTGTATGCGGGGCATGGGCAGACAGACATTTTCATCATGTAGACACAAATGACGTTAAATGTGGCAAACATGTAAAAAAAAAATCGCTGTGGCTAGCGTTACGTCCGGACGGAGCACTGAAAACGCGTATACCTAACCCTCCCCCCCCCCCCCTGCCCTCCTCTCTTCCCCCGTGAACCTCGGGAAGGCGGAGATTCGGACGTAACTTGGGTTACGTCGGACGTAACGCTAGACACTTCGAAAAAAACATTCGAAATAACACAGTAAACAACGAATTTTGCCAGTGGAAAAATTCAACCTGTGAAGTAACACCTAGTTCGACCATAACCAATCAATGGTTACAAAAGAAACATTATTGTGAATTTAAACACATAATGACAAGAATCAGCATTATGTATAACGAGAGACACTGATAGAAAACACTGCTTTTACGCAATACCTCATTGTTCAGACTTTCAACAATGAAACACCACTCTTTTATTTTATATATCTGCCTCTTAGATGACAGGCTTAGGATGTCTTTAGGCAAGCTATTAAATATTGCAGGAACATGATGGTTTCCCTCATGTTTTTTTCCGTAGTTTGTATTATGGCCAACTGTATAGGTTTCTGTGGGCTGAGTGTTTTAGATGTGACGCATCCTTGCTCGGGTCTATGTCCCGCAGGCGTCGGCGTCGGCGTCGTAGTCCGCACTCACACGACGGCATGCGCAACCCCTCCTCCTCCCTCTCTCCAACAGCTGCGCGTTACTCTCTCGCTCTCTCCTCTACCAGCTGCGTGCACTTCGCGTGCGTCTCGCTCTCTACTCACACCGTGCGCGCATGCGCAACTCTCCTCCTCCTAGTCTCCTCCCTTCAAGTGTGATGCAAGCAGCGGCGCGCTAGCGCCAACAGCTGCGCGCGTTCTCCGGAGGAGTGAAAGGAGGATAGTTTTAGGGCGCGGGTCGCAGCGCCACGCCAGGGCTTTCCAGTCGGGGTGGGCTTTCCCCGCAACCTGCGGCTGTCGTCTGCTAGCGTTTCTCGGCCGCTCGCGTCCGCCGCAGCCCAAATCCGGCCGGCCAAAAGAAATCAGTCAAGAAGGGAATAAATTAATTACGATCCGCGATGCTCCGCGTCACCCCATTTACCCCTCGGGAAGATGGTGTTTTTGCTTTTTTTTTTTTTGTTTTATCCCGTTGGGTATTTCTTTGAATTCCTTCGCAAAATAATGGCTGGTTAGAAACGACAAATTTAAAAACATTTTCAAACGATAATAATCCGACTGCATTCTTCCTTTCCTTGGTTTCCTTCATTTCCCATGCTTTAACCCATATACTATATTGCTAACACATCTATTAATGGTACTATAAATTGTTTTGTTGCTTGTATTTAGGACATGTTCCATATATAGAAATTCCGTAACGTATCACAGATTCCCCCAATGATAGGTACACCTCACGCCTCAGATTGACGTCACATCCACTTTTAAGTCTATATAAATATGCAGAAACAACGCGAAGTTTTTGTATGACATGATCAATGTGATTACTCCATAAAATGTTTTCGTCGAAATGCAAACCAAGGTAGGGTGTTGTTTTAACAGTATCCATTTTTTCGCAGTCGCACTGATCACAATGTTGATCATGAAGGAATATGGGAACATCAAACGGAACTTGTTTATAAGGGCTTCGGAAACACATGAGTTTAGTCTTGTTGCGATTGACAAAAGTACACTTGTTTGTGAACCATGCTCATTAATTGTACTATATCGTTTTGAAATATAGGAGCAGCGAGATTGTATTGTTCGTGTGGTAATATTAATGCAGTATCATCTGCGTATTGAAATAAATTTGATTTGAGCTTCAGGTGGCCTATGTCATTGATATATATGTTGAAGAGTAAAGGACCCAGTGTAGATCCTCTGTGGAACACCAAACTTCATTTTGAATTTGATCGCTTGTTTGGCCGTTAAGCTTCACCATTTGAAATCTGTTCGTAAAGTAACTTTTGAGAACGGTATAGAATGGCCCTCGAAAACCCATTCTGTACAGCTTCGCTAACATGACTGAGTGATCTATGGTATCAAAGGATCGGGATAGGTCAAGAAACAGTGCGATAGCGATTTGATTGTTGTCTAAAGCGCTTATAAATTATATCCGAAAAATTTTCCATCAGCAAAGTCGTGTTTTTTTTTTCGAAACCCGTATGTTACTTATTAAACAGTTTGCTTAAACCATCCTCCTGAGCTTAACTAGCAACATAACATGGTGTCAGAAGTGGTGAGCAGCTCAACGTCCATATTTTTCATTTAAGCAACAGCAACATTTAAGCAAGCAACATTTAAGCAACAAGCAACAGCAACAACAATATGGCATCTGCTTTCCTACAACCGCCAGCTCCGTTCCAGCCTGGTGACGACCCAGCAAGAGCATGGGAGGAGTGGAAATCATCGTACCTTATCTTCGAGGCAGCCTGTGAATATGCATCCAAGCCTATCGCAACTCGGAAAGCTTTTCTGCTCCACTGCCTTGGACCTCAGGCAAGACGAATTACGCAAACCTTTCCTCCGCAACCAACGGGAGATGGTCAAAGCGGGCAAAGAGAGAATGCAGTAGATTACATACTGCACGAATTCGATCAACTGTACGCACCTTACAAAAGCGTCACACAAGCGACAGCCATTTTTAACACAATGAGCCAAAAGCCAGAACAAACCATTGACGAATTTGTAACTGAGCTAAAGCTGCAGGCTCAGAAATGCGACTACGGAGCTCAAGAAAACCGGCTCATTGGTGATCGTATCATCATTGGGATACGAGACGTGGCTTTGCGCGAACGATTGTTTCGTGAACCGAGTCTAACCCTAGACAAAATCATTTCAACCTGTAAAGCAGCTGAAATCTAAAAAAAACACGTGAATGATATTCAGAAAACTGAAGACGAAGTTAGAGTTGATGGACTCTATCGTCAGTCATCTAGCTTCAGAGCAGCGCAACGAAGGTATCAACCATCCGAACCTCAAAAAGACCAATTCAGCAACCGACAGCAAAGTTCATGTTCGAGATGTGGTACTTCCCATCAACCCCGAAACTGCCCAGCTTACGGAAAGCTCTGCTTTTCCTGTGGAAAATTTGGACATTTTTCCCGAATGTGCAACCAGACACAGCAGAAAACCTACGGATATCGACGTGTTTCTGCAGTAGGAGAAACTTCCAACTCATCCATGAACATTGACTCCAATGAAACCATCCATTTGGGAGGCATCGCAATTGGTTCAATTGGACCAACAAAAGAAACAGCGTGGTACGAACGCGTGTCCATTAATGGACATGAAATTCTTTTCAAGCTTGACACTGGTGCAGAGGCCAATGTTTTCTCTAGCTCTCTGCTACACAAATGCAGGTGTCAAGTAACAATCGTGCCCACAAAAGTCGAAGTGTTGACTTTCAGTGGAGAAAACCTTGCAGTTTCTGGGAAATGCACCATCGACTGCATCGTCCAGGGGAGAAGTTATGTACTGGAGTTTTACCTACTGGACATTGAAGTTCAACCAACCCTTGGCATACAAGCGTGCTCTGACCTTAACCTTGTGAGGCGAGTCAAGCATGTAACGGTTGCAAGTTCAGCAACGTCGACATGTCCCACCAACTTCACAGCCATTCTGTCGGAATATCCAGATGTATTTAAAGGTATTGGTCGTTTTCCTGGGACGTACAAGATCACACTGAAGGAAGATGCTGTTCCCAGCATAGCAGCACCCAGGAAAATACCTTTAGCACTTGAAGCTCGGGTGAAGCAAGAATTGGAAGCGATGGAACACAACGAAATCATTGTCAAAGTGACAGAGCCAACTGACTGGGTACATCCGATAGTGATAATCCCGAAGAAGGACGGAAGCATACGGATCTGTCTGGATCCTCGCAAGCTAAACGAAGCGATCAGACGGGAGCATTACCGAATCCCAACACAAGAAGAAATGTTCAGCAAGCTGAGCGGCTGCAACCTTTTCACACTATTTGATGCAAGTAAAGCATTCTGGCATATGGTCTTGGATGAGCCCAGCTCGTTCATATGCACGTTTGCCACACCATGGGGCCGTTACAGGTTTCTCCGACTACCATTCGGTCTCTCAACTGCCCCAGAACTCTTTCAGCGGACCATGGATGACATCTTCCGTGAACACGATGACATTCGGCCTTATTTTGATGACGTTCTACTCGCAGCAAAGGATCCCCATCAGCATGAAGAACAACTACATCGAGTCCTCACTCTGGCAAGAAAGCACAACCTAAAGTTCAACGCAAATAAGGTTCAGCTGGGAGTGAGTCAAGTAAAATACCTTGGACATGCTCTCACAGACAAAGGAATTGCACCAGACAACGAAAAAGTAAAAGCCATAGCAGCACTCAATGCCCCTACAGACAAGGCGAGCTTGCAAAGATTTTTGGGTATGATTACTTATCTGACGAAGTTTCTGCCAGATCTCTCACAAAAAACGGCTCTGTTGAGAAACTTGTTAAAATCGGACGCATCTTGGTACTGGGATGCCAACATGACAAGAGAGTTTGAGCGTATTAAAGAGTTGCTCAAAAAGGCACCAGTTTTGGCCTTTTTCGATAGTTCCAAGCCAGTCACTCTGTCGACAGATGCTAGCTCTTATGGCATTGGATCAGTGTTGTTGCAAAATGGACAACCTGTAGCTTATGCATCCGCTTCACTCACTGAGCCACAGCAGAGGTATGCGCAAATTGAAAAGGAATTACTTGCAGTCCTGTTCGCTTGTACGCATTTTCATTTTTACGTGTTTGGACGTGAAGTGGAGGTCCAAACGGACCACAAGCCACTCATTGGACTTAAGGAAAAGCCCTACGACCAAGTATCTCCAAGACTGCAGCGACTCCTCCTGCGCCTGCAAAATTACAATGTCAAACTGACATATGTTCCTGGAAAGTATCTGACACTTGCAGATACTCTTTCAAGGGACCCCGATAAAACTGAGGTAATGCACACAGCAGAAAACGAACAACCCATCAATGTATGCATACTTGCAACAGCAACAGCTACGAAATTTCAGCAAATACGGGATGAGACTGCAACTGACCCAACGCTTCAAGTTGTGAAGCAATACATCCAGCGAGGCTGGCCAGAACACAAATTCCAAGTATCGGCAGAACTGCGGCCCTACTTCGAGATTCAAGATGAACTGCACTTGGTTGATCAGTTGGTGTGTAGAGGAAGGCGTATCGTTTTGCCAGCATCCTCTCAACCTGGTGCCCTTGAGCGACTTCACGCGGCTCATCGGGGTATTGTTTCATGCAAAAACCGTGCCCGAGAAAGTCTTTATTGGCCAACTATGAACAAAGATATCGAAAACTTGATAACGCGTTGCGAAATCTGTCAACGACACCAAAGGAACAACCAACGTGAACCACTGGCTGATCGACAACTACCAGAAAGGCCTTGGCAAAAGATTGCCATGGACTTCTTTCACTTAGATGGTACCTCATATCTTCTCTTAATTGATTACTACAGTAAGTACATCGATGTTCAAACAATGATAACAACAACTGCCAGAGGTCTGATTAACGCTCTGAAGGCATCTTTCGCAAGATTTGGCATACCAGAGGAAGTAGTCTGCGACAACGGACCACCTTTTGACTCGACCGAATTCCGAGCATTCTTGAGTGATTGGGATGTATTCCATAATCCATCCAGTCCATACAATCCAAGATCCAATGGACTGGCAGAGCGCGCAGTGCAGACAATAAAGCACTCTTTGATGAAGGCGAAGGAAGACAGAAAGGACCTATTTACTGTCCTTCTGGATTACCGCAGCACGCCTATGGATGGACTAAAATCACCAGCCGAACTTTTGATGGGAAGAAAACTGAGGACACTGGTACCAACTCTGCCAGATAACCTACGGCCTATCTATAACGACAGAGAAACTCAAATAACACTTCAACAACGACAAGCGAGACAGCACCGCCATGGTGACCTAAAAACAAAGACACTACTGCCACTACAGCCAAAACAGGAAATTTGGTTTAAAAGACGGGGACACTGGGAGGGAGGTGTGGTTTTAGACAGAGGCCCGAGTGAGAGGTCGTACACGGTGCAAGGACAAGAAGGAAGCACCTACAGGCGCAACCGGTACCACATCAAAGAAGCACATGGAAGAGCAGAAACGAATACAGCAGCTGAAAACTATTTCCCTACAGTCTCAAACGAAGCTGCTGACAACTATGTCCCTGCAGTCTCAAACGACGAATCACTTGAAAACATTTCCACGTCTACAAGGTCTCAGGTCCTGCGTCAACAGGATAACCAGAAAACAACAAGAAGTGGACGCGTCGTGGTGAAGCCGCTAAGATACAGAGACTGACAAGTGCCGCACTCGCACTGCGTTATCTTCAAAAAAAAAAAAAGAAAGAAGGGGGGCATGTTATGATGTCATGAGGCTCTCCGATCTTAGAAGAAGAGGACATCCAGTGAGCACGCTCGCAGGAGGTAGCACGCGCGGTTGCGTTTGGAACTGACGAGCAACCGCCATAGCTGCTGCATTGATCCCGCATGTTACTTATTAAACAGTTTGCTTAAACCATCCTCCTGAGCTTAACTAGCAACATA